>JAVYIG010011315.1:0-61762 GCA_035222895.1 Strongylocentrotus droebachiensis
GTGAAGGTTTGAATGAAGTTGTAATGGACAAAATGAAAGAGCTATACATTTGTGAAAGTTATAGATATGGGCTCTTCAAATTGGCTGAATCTGTAATTTCTCTGTGATGTAGTATCGGGCAACTAGTTTCCCATTTGTTCCAACACAAAATGACTATCACAAAAAATGCCAACAATTATGACTCAGGATGGTCTATTACCTTAAGAGGACCTATAACAATATGCTATCCATAATATATTTTGAGTAGTGCCCCGAGAAAGAATGCGCTTAGCCGAAAAAACAAGAATATAATAATATTTTTGTACACGACAAACGGGAAAGTTATCAGTCACTACGTCACAATCCACTGACCAATCTGCCAATTTGAGATACGCCTTCATACAAATGAACGTATAGCAAGGGTTGGATTGCTCTTTAATATAATTATCGATTTTTTTAATTTTTTTTTTTTTTTTTTTTTTGGGGGGGGGGGGGGTGTTTTCCTCTGTTGTTCCTGTATTTTTTATAAACTTAGAAAATAGTTGTAGAAAGTATGTACAGTGAATTCGCTTTAAATGTAGCATATATATTATATTAACATGTTCATTTTACTTTGTGTATAGTATTATTGACATATACTGCATATATTTTGGGACTTAATTATGAAACATATAATCATGCTCTAGAACTGTGCAATTTGTTAACGTTGGAAGAACGTAGGAATAAACTTTGTTTTGATTTCGCCATTAAATTAGAAAAGCATGATTTGTGTTCGTTATGGCTACCAAGTCAAAGAATTGTTAAATTTAATTTACGAAATGTACAGAAATATTCTCAATTTATTTGTAAAACCAGTCGCTTTAATAACAGCTCTATTCCCTATTTTGTTCGTATCTTAAACGATTATTATTCAAAAAAGTAAGCTTTATGTATTTTTGTATATGTTTATGTTTAATGATGTTGCCTATTATGTGTATAAATGTGTCTAGTATTTTTATCCTTTTATATGTCATTAATTTTATTTTATGTCAACATGTATAATGCTCAGTGTATTTTAAATATCATGATGTTTTTACCTTGTACAAATGATCTGCAATTCAGCTTCGGCTGCCAGAACATCATACGAATAAACCCTTATTGAATTGAATTGAATGAATTGTGGAAGATCTAGGTTATACTTGTGTCATGTGATTATAACATCCGTAAAATAAGTATTTTTTGTTATTACTGTAAGCCTATCCAAATTAAAATCACAAGAATAACACAATTTCTGCATTTCAAAGCTACTGATTTCATTTGTTTAGTCGTTATTGAGGTGATAAAAGAAATCTCGGGAAGAAATCTATCAATGCAATTAAAGGTGACGTAGAATTTGGCTATATTGAACCTTAAAGGCATTGTTTAACAATGTTTCCAGTTCTACATATCTGAGATGCATGGCCCTACGTGTTATCAGTGTCTATGATATGGTGTAATATTAAAAAAAAATGCGCTTCAAAATGATCATGAAGTGCTTCAAAAAATTAAAAATCTTTGAGTGACCAGTTTTATCATACTCATTTTCCCCAATAGACTGTAGTGGTATAAACAAAACTGTTCACATAACTGTGTGGAACACAGTTTTTTTACATTTTTAATTCCAATTATAATATCTTGATAATCAGACAGGCGATCGGCTTGTAAAAGTCATGGGATTCCTGACTAACCTAAAGGTGTATAAATATGACTGCAATAAATAAAAAAAAAGTGAAATCACAACAGCTCTTATTTGATTTTAAATATACAAAATTTAAGAAAGCATTTCCGCAGTGTTAATGATTTTGAGCATGAATGTGATATTTCGAATATTATAGAAATAGAAAACGGGGGACAAAGTGGATGTCTTTGTTATGAAAGTGAGAGATTACTATCGTTTCTTAATACGTAAGAAGTTAATAGAACCAAATGTCCTTTATTTTTGGAATTCCTTTCTAGATTTAGATAATGACTTTGTTTGGAAAGATGTATTTTCATTCAAATTAAAGCAAATTCGTAATAATAATGTTCAAAAAATTAATTTCAAGATGATTAACAGTTTTTTTTTGCCTCAAAAGAAAACTTATTGAGAAACATAATTTATGCAACTCGTGTGGATAAGTTGACTTTCACTTCATGTTATATTGCAAGGATGCGACTTTTTTTTGAAAAATAATATGTAATTTGATCTTTAACTTGGGCCTATTCCAAATAGAAATACCAATAAACCAAAGATATTAGTTGTATGTAAGGACAAGCAACAAGAAATATATACTCTCCTGAATATTATTTTAAATTATGTGCAATATGCAATTTATAAATGTTACACTAAAAAGATTGTTAATGGTACTGTTTAATTAATACCCAGGTACTTTGTTTTTTTAATTCAAGTCATTGCTAAGACTATTTTTAAGGTATAAATGTATTGGCAAAGAAAATAATATAAGCTGGAAGAATAAATTGTTGAATATACTTTAATTGTTAGCCTATGTTATGTTTCACTCAATCATTGAGTAATTAATGTAAATTTGTATTGAAATTATGAAAATAAAAACTTCGCTTGAGGATAAGAGATAGAGAGAAAAAAATGATTGCAGCATGAGCTAAATCCAGGATTTTGTTGAGAATCTGAGGCGAAGATACCCAATCCATCTATCATGCAGCGATCACATCACGACCATACACTTTAAAATCTCTCGTCACGATATCTCACACCTGTCCAGACAGTAAGATGTCATAATGGCAGTTTAGGTGTCCATAAGCTGTAAAATCTCTCGCCATGTTTCTTAGTATGTTATATATTTGTTTTGTATTTATGTTTTTATTGATAACCAAACATAGAAACATAAAACACAAAAATAACAGACAAATATTTGATACATATACATCTGTACATTAATGAATAAAGTCAAATAACATGTATCGTAATACATAGGGTCTCCTAATATGCATATTTACTTAAAAGGACACACAGGTTATTCAAAGGAATTCAATTAGGATTTCAAATCAAAAGACCATTTTTTGAAATTTAGTCATTGTAGTTTTTCTTAGTTCTGTATGTTATATTTGGTATATGACAATGATTAACCCCTGGACAATCAACCCGGGCCAATTACCATCCGGACAATAACCCCCCCCCCCCCCCGGTAAATTACGCGCCGGTAAATTATCCCCCGAAGAACAATTAATCCCCGCAACATTACCCCCCCCCCCCCCGAGGACGATTACCCCCCGACAACAAAAAAATCTGCTTTCTAAAAAACCAACTTATTATCAAGGTAGACTTCCACTATTGAATGAGGAGGTGGTGGGGGGGGGGGGGGGTAATTGTCCTAGGGGGTAATTTTTCGGGGGGTTAATTGTCCTGGGGGGGGGATTTTCCGTGGGTGATTTAAAAAAAATGCCCCGATCCTCCGGGCCCTTTACCAGGTTCATAATTTTAGATCTTGTATATTTATCCTTATGTTTATGTACGCTTTGGAAATTCAACATATTCATCATTATTTGCCTCTTCTTTCTCCTCCTCCTCCTCCTCCTCTAGCCCCTTCTCCTCCTCTTAATTCTTCTTCTTCTTCTTCTTCTTCTTCTTCCTTTTCTTCTTCCTCTTCTTCTTTTCATTTTTCTTCTTCTTCTTCTTCTTCTTCTTCTTCTTCTTCTTCTTCTTCTTCTTCTTCTTCTTCTTCTTCTTCAATCTTCTTCTTCTTCTTCTTCTTCTTCTTCTTTTACTTTATGTTCTTCTAATTCTTGTACTTATTATCATTTCTATTATTATCATCATTTTTATCTACAATAATTTTTTCTTATTAATTTTGTACATGTAGATAGGGGACCCCAGTGGAAATAAGCTCTCGAGCTTTCTTGGGTTATCCTGTTCAAGCTGACTTAATTTTGATCTGTTATTATTTTACATTGTTATATGTTGGAGGCTTGGTGAATAAAATCAATCAATCAATCAATCCCCAAAAAATATTAAAGAGCCCAATATATATACGTCGATATACGTGCATTAAAAACACCTTGACCTGAAAACATTGCAATATATATAGATATAGACTTAACTAAAGAACTGTTTAATGTGTTTCCATGTATCACATTGATTTATATTTCGACAAATTTATCGTTATTAGAATAAACCCATGTGCATATGAATTGTTCTTTACATAGTTTCGTTGAATTTTCTCCTCTGTATAATTATAGCTGTCCAGGTTTTTCTCCCTTCGTCCGTTTGTGTTGAGTCTTAATTTGCCTTATTGGTCCATGGTTAAACTTTTATTTTAAATCTATGAGAAAATATTCAGTTCAGTAATGATCCCATTTTCCTGAGCTCTATTTGTCTTTTCCACAAATGCTTGTCGGTATTTCAGAAAATTCTACTAACATTGACTTAGAATTGATATAGCTCCGATATAGCTATGCCTTTAATCACGATCACCTTCTTCTTCTTCTGAAGGAAATAAATTATTAATTTTTGTACACAATATCTCTCAGTAGCGTTCCATACATCGATTGTTTTGATTTACGTTTCTCTAGACTGAGAAGAGCCGAGAGCATACATATAAAACCTCATATTTTGCTTCGCAATTGCAGCTGTCATCGAACGGAAAAGGCAAGGTATGTAAAATAGCCAAATGCTTAATTATATGTAGATCGTGAAGAATCAAATTGTGCTGCATTTGCTGTCGTAATATTTATTTAATCGTAAAATACCGTATATCCTAGGGTCTAGTCTATCGCGATGAGTGACGTGAGTTTGCACGGTATTCGTGCAAAGCATACGGAGTTGCGCAGGCAAGCAATGCATATCGCTGTCATCAACATGAACAGTGTGCTGCAGAGCATGTCCATGGGCCATGGCTAATCAAGGGTATCATTAAATGTATTGTAATATAGATTTTATCGTTGTTGGAAAGTTGATGACAAATGTTGAGTAATCCACCAAAATAACAGAGTCTAATTCATACTGCAAAAAGTGCAAGAACTTTGTGCATTGAGCGCTGTAAAGTAAGTTTACGCGCTCGAGTGGCTTCAAATTTAAAGGTAAAGACCAGTATTGGAAGAGCCCCAATTTCAAAAAATGAAATGGAAGCTCTCATTACCAATCGTGTGAAAAAATATGTTTTGACTAATACATGGTGATAAAAAAATTGCCGGGAAACCGCCTACTAATTCATATATTTGGTAAATTTGTTTCTCTAATGGTCGTGTGAGAGATATAGGGTCAGGGCCTGACCTTTACTTTTTTTTTAGGGAGCCAGCCGGGCTCCTCAAGCACTTTTTCAGGGAGCCCGCAGGGGTTTCAGGGAGCCCAAGTTTATCACATTTTTTTTGTGGTCATAATAATGGTCATTAACTATTAAAAAATTAAAACACACCGTCACGATACCTTTTTTTATAATCATCAGCTCCGGGACCAGGGAGGGGTGTATTATTATGAACCGACTACCATCCATCATGAATCGGTTGTTTATCCCCCTTTTTCATTTAGGGTCCCTTGACCCATTATTAGGGAGGCCAATGCCCGGGCGTAAGGCTTCTACGCCTACGATTTGTGCGCTCGTCGTCCAAGTCAGAAAATTACCAGAAGAAAATAAAAGGGGAAAAAAAAGAAAACAAATATCTATGGAATAAAATGTATAACAAATACACAATTACACACTCCGCAACATACCTATAATCACGGATCTGTAAGGCCATGTAAAATTGATTTCATGTTGATCGTCCCCGCCCGCTTCCTTTTTGGGGGCCGCCTCCTATTTTTTGTTATTTGTTATTTTTTTTTTTTTATTTATTTATTTTTTTTTTTTGATTTTTTTTTTTTTTTGAAAGAAAAAAAACATGAAAAACACTGCTAAAATGGCTCTATTTCTGATTTTAAAAAAAAAAAATTGTCGGCGGCCATCTTGAAAAAAAATAGCCTCGACTGTCGGGGAAAATGTACCGAGCGGCCATTTTGAGCGGCCATTTTGAAATATCAAATATCAAATAACATGGTACACCCTCCTCCTCTTTTTCAAAAAATCCGGACGATCAACATGTAATCAATTTTACATGGCCTAATGGTCTTTCACCATTTGTTGACGATCTTGCAGATTTTTATGTATTTTGATTAGTGCTGTAGTCAAACGTTTAACCGTCCGGTATCCGACCGCCCATGGCGGATTCCGTTTTCAATTGGACGGTTTCGTTTTCCCGTTTTTTTTTTTTTTTTTTTTTTTTTTTTAATAATTTTTTTTTTTTAATAATTTTTTTTTTTAATATTTTTTTTTTAAAGTTTCGATGCCCCTCCACCAATGTCTCCCAGCTCAGTAATGTGTGAGTTGACTCACCACTCTGAAACTAGAACAACACTCCAATTTGTCTGTCATCTTGGTTTGAAAGTAATCTTTGTATTAGATCTCAATATGTAGTTTATAATAATAATTCATATAAATTTTTAACTTTTACACATGGCATACCACAAGGTTCTATCCTTGGTCCTCTACTGTTTTTAATTTACATCAATGATCTTACACATTCTTCTAAAAACGACATTGTTACTATTATTTGTGACAAGTTCACAAGCACAATTCGGCGCCTTCAAATGCACCTTGCAGTTAAATGAAACTCCTTCCCGCTTTTTCACATGGACCTGGCTTGCTGCCGACAGAGTCGGTAAAAAAAAAAAAAAAAATGTTTTAATTTTTTTTTTTTTTTTTTTTTTTTTTAAATATTTTTTTTTAAATCGTTTAACCGAAAACCGTCCGGTTTTGACTGGCGGTTAAACGGAATTGGAGATATCCGTGATGTTACAGCACTAATTTTGATCCAATAATTGCGCTAGCAGACGAAAATAACGAACGCACGAGAGAAACTAGACTGGTCCTAGAGGGCGATGAGGTTAGCTCACTAAAATCCTTCTCAATGACTGAAGGTAGCGCCTAAAAATATGGAATCAATTTAATATCAAAGAACTTTTGATAGAGATTAACATATCAGTTGTGCACAAATGTCACTTTTAACAACTAGAAAATATAACGAAAAAGGATTATATCTTTTTAATTGCAGATTTTTACAAACTGCACAATCAAAGGTAGATAGAGTACGATGTTTTTGTCAATCTTGCGTTGGTTTGAGCCCCATAGCTAGAGCCATCTCAAATTGGGGAGCAAAACTGTGACAAAGACGTCATTGTTCCAGCCCAAAATAGAAGTCCTGCGACATCATAATATGAATATGTATGAGGTCCGGTCTCATCGCGCGCAAAACAAATTTGACGTAGTCTCACACATAGTACCTTTTTCTCAGCACTAGACACCAGTGTCGTGCAGTAATGTACCCTCCCGTGCCAAAAGTATTGCAACATAGACACACACATTACACAGGAGACAAATAATTACATGAAAATGAGTGCTGTTTTAATGAATATGTAGTGCATCATTTTTTATCATACTATCAGGCACATTTTATTGATATATCAATAGTCATTTTTCATGTAAGATTCACGAGTCTCTAGTATTTTGTTGGATATCCTCGCCTTCTAATGATGGCGCGCATCCTTCTTGGCATCGTCGCGTAGAGTCCTTGCAATCTTTCTTGGGTGATGCTGCCCCAGGCCCTGAAGATAGAGCGGACCAAACCTTCCCTCGTGGTTGGTCGGTCTTTGGTGTTAGCTCTCTTGATGTCATCCCACAGATTCTCTATCGGGTTAGCATCTGGTGATTGCGCCGGCCACTGCACCCTGTTGACGCCAGTTTCGTCATACCATTGGTCCATCCTGGCTGCCCTGTGTGCCGGTGCGTTGTCATCCTGGAAGACGAAAGGGTGTTGCGCGTTGCCAAAGATGTTAGCAATGGATGGAAACAAGTGGGCGTCCAGAATATCTCGATATTTGGCGTTATCAATGTTCCCATCTACGACAACAAGATCGCCAACTCCATAGAGGCCGACACATCCCCAGACCATGACTGAAACTGAACCCCTTTGGGTGTAAGTAAGGTTCCTTGGGTCGTAAGAGGTGTTAGGTTCACGCCAGACTCTTACTCTTCCGTCGTTCGAAGACAGACAAAACCTGCTCTCGTCTGAAAAGACGAAATGCCTCCAATTGTTCTCCAAAGTCCAATCCCTCACTCGGGTGGCCCACCTGATGCGTCTTAGGCGATTGACGCGAGATATCAGAATCTTTCTCCTGGAAATGCGGGCATGGAGATTGTAAGAGTACAGGCGTCTTTGTGTTGTTCTCTTTGAGATTCTGCTACCAATTCTGTCGCTCCAGTGAGCTGCCAACAAAGAGAAGTCATTAACCACAAATTTAACGAATTTCATCATGTTGCAATACTTATGGCATGGGAGGGTATGAGAAGTGTAAAAAAAGACATTTCAGTAAAAAAAAAAAGTCTACGTGAGCAGTCTATACTCCAATTGAGAAGTGTAATGAATGCCATGATTTGAACGTGTGTGTTTTAGTGTATGATATCATCATGGTTAGTGAGAGAGAGAGAGAGGGAGAGAAATATCTCCGTCAGTACACGTCTATCAATGCGTGCAGTCCTATTGACTATGTTTGATTCCGTATTGTGTTCGCTGCAACTGTTGGATTTATCGATCGTATTGTGTTCGCTGCAACTGTTGGATTTATCGATCGTATTGTGTTCGCTGCAACTGTTGGATTTTGCAGTGTCAGATTGATCTTTACTCATGAGGAAATAATTGGAATACATATCAAAACTAAGGTAGGCCTATTTATTTATTTCAATCATTTTCTTAATTTACAATGAGTGGTTTTCGAGCTTTCTCTCATTATGGCATGGCTAGCATGGCTCGATTGCGGCTTGCATGCAATTACCGTACGTGGACGGCCTGTAGTACTGTGTCGGTGTGTGCGACTAATTCAAGGCTAGCCGGTGATGATTAATGCACTTTCGCGCGAAGTTTTGAACTTGTTGTCCGGGCAATGACCATGATGACACGCCCATTCCCTCGGGCCTGTCTAATTCTCGACGTAATTTTTGGGACCATGAAATTGATTGTTTCAAGGCTCTTGCGTACGGCCAAGCGTAGAAGGAAGGGAGTGCTTAAAAGCTGGATATCTCCTATTTTATGGAACTTCTGGAGTCGGCAGATGGGTGAGTTTTCTTAGTGAAAGTAAATGCTTTCTTTTAATCTTTGTTTTATTTTAAACAAATTCGTAATTAAAAAGTTAGATTTGGGCATTGGCCTCCCTACCATTATCACTCAGTAATTAATACTAGAATCATACACTAAGCCTACAAAAAAAATAGTGAGCCGGGAAGAGGGGGCAGTGAGTGATAACTAAACAAAAAATTAAAAAAAAAAAAAAAGAAAAGAAAAGAAAGAAAAATATTAAATCTACAAATTTTAATGTCCTAATATAGTAAATCTGGAGGCTCAAACTGTATGGACAGAACGGTACCATTAAAAAACCAGTATCTAAATTTAGCTAATTAGGGGACAGCTCGATATCCTACCGGACCCCCTGGATCAGACCCATTTATTTAGGGTGGCGACTCACACTATGATTGTGTTTAATAAATCCGTTCCCGCGGCAATTTCTGGAGGTCATGTTCAGCCAAATTCAGTCTATAAATTCTCAGTGACATCTTTGTTTACATTAATTCAGCCACTGGGAATGCCCTGGGGGCTCAATGACCGCGCGAACATACCATTGATTATATTTCTCATGCAATCGTTACTAAACAACACAGGCACTATGTTGAAAGTGTCGACGTGACTCACTGTTTTCATGAATGAAATCTTGCAAATAAAAGCTCAGTCGTAATAGCAGACGAAACGTGATTGAAATAGTCAAATACTTTTTTTTTTTTTAATTAATCAAATGACGTATTACTATATGACAGCCAACCCATGGAAGGCTAAATTACTTTCAGTTTACAATAAAAACATTTTGTGAAATACATAAACTGTAAGAAAAAAACACACAACAGTTTATAGTAGTACACAAACCTTGCGAAAACATATGAAAGAAATAATAAATTCATTTATTGATTGCCGTTAAGTTAGTCCAACGACATTCAAGTCAAACTTTTTTATTCCATATTTTATTCTTTTCAGTCCCTTTGACCGTTTATACACGCCGTTTTAACGATTAGCCACGAATCTCCCTAATTCGTACATATGTTCACAAAACAACAATCAACCCCTTTTTACACACGCCTTTGAAGTTTGTAGTTCGTAAAATTATGTTCAAACAATAATCAAGTCCATCCAGGTACGCACGCTGAAGAATAAGCACTCACGATCACAAACGCACATGTATCACAAACACGAGTCGACGTAAACATACACTCAGCTCTGGCAACGCAGCGACCACGTGCGTTTGTCTTAGTGTGTACATTCTCTGAGTGCACCGACATACAATGCAGCATGTATTGCGCACTCGTTACGAGTGCGGAGATATAACGTTATCATGCATGGCATTCCTGCACTGATCTCGATGTGTTTTCTTTTGCAACTCATTATTCGCGCTGGAGTTGAGCCAAGTGTGCCTTGGAATGCCTAGCGCATATTTCATGATTTTGACTGCGGAATTTGGGTTTTTAGATGGATTAAAACATGGATTAAAGTGCTGGTAAGAAACAGCATTTTTCGTGGCTGATACTAGAAAAACTTAGGGAGCCAGCCGGGCTCCTCAAGCACTTTTTCAGGGAGCCCAGGCGCGGATCTACGGGGGGGGGGGGGGGGGGGGTTTAGGGGGTTTAACCCCCCCCCCCCCCCCCCTTGGGCGGCCCAAAAAAAAAAAAAAAAAAAAAAAAAAAAAGAAAAAAAAGAACGCACGCTGGAGAGAAACCCTTTCAAGTGCAAATATTGTGAGAAGATATTCAACTCATCTGGTAACTTAACCAAACACATGATAACTCTGGATATAACTGTGTATTAAACTGTTACTTGATTTAAAAAGACGTTATCATGCACTGCTTTTTATGGTCTCCATTGTGTTAATAGATGCCAGGAAAACATCACTTACAGGGTTCAAATAAACACCCCCAAAAAAATCGGCTCGCCGCTTTGCGGCTCGTGGACGATGCTCCGCATCGTCATTATTTTGGTCAAACCCCCCCCCCTTAGCAAAAAGCTAGATCCGCCCCTGGAGCCCGCAGGGGTTTCAGGGAGCCAATGGCCACCGGGCTCCCGATAAAGTCGAGCCCTGAGGGTAGTCCCATATACATCTTACTGTGTATAGTGCTTGTAACTTTACAAGGAATGGGCCAAATTTCTTATCATTTTGATGATTCCAGAACCTTGCAGATGCTAGATGCTAGATGATCAACCTTTTCTGATCGATTCCACAACGTTTCTTTCACAATGCAATCGCATGACCATTACTGGTCTTTACCTTTAAGTGAGATAGGGCCTAGATCTACTTAACTTGAGCGCAACTTAGGTTCAATGGCAAAGTCAATACATAATAATACTATATTACGTCACACCACAGAGATTTTGACACGTCCTGCTTTAAAGTTACTATGTCCCATTTGCAGGCCCAAAAAATAAAAAAGTTAAATTCCAACTGCATTTGAAAGATAGAGTAAAGGAGCCGGTTTTCGGCCACTTAAGACAAAATCCTATTTTTTGGACTCTTTACTTCCTATTTATTATCATTTCTTGTTTAAATCATGAAGCAAATATTATTATTATTCAAACAAAAAAAGAATCCCAGAAAAAAATCACGAATTGCCATGACAATATTCATTTCAATTTTCACTGTTTTGGAGCCAGTTATCGGCCTAGCGATTCAGTTTACGACCGCATGTACAAAGTCAATAGGAAGCGCTCGCGCGCGCCGTGCGTTTCCGCGCTGATGTATAGCACAAGCGGGCGGAGCAGGTATCTCACGCCGGAGCTCCCGGGTGCTCGTCTGGCCGAAGACAGGCACAGCGGTGATCGGAAGTTGGAATCTGAATTAGACAGACATATCGTGTGTGCGTGGCGGGGTCTGGCTGCATTGATTTAATACATGCGATGAGATACTTTTGAGCTTGCGACTAACACAAAATCGGGCTCTAAATCTGAAGAATACTTGAAATAAAGTTAATTTTATGCTACTATACCCATATTTCTTACATACACGCGTGAGAAACTCGATTTTTCAGATTTGGGTAGCGGGACCGCCGATTACATCGCTAAAATGTGATATTTTAGGATATATTTTCCATTGCAAATGTGGTTCTTCAGTGACACTGGCATGGTATGGTATGTGTGGGATATGTGATATGCTATTATGCGATGTATTTTAAAGGGATTTTACCATGTATCCAATGGATCGGCCGAAAACTGGAGCTGGTCGTTTACCGGCTCCTTGACTCTAATACTAATTTAGAACTTCCCTAAAAAAGGTGGGGCTTGAAAATGTCTTCAAGTGGGAAAATAACGACTATTAGTTGTCAAATCGACTTTAGGGCTATAGAGCCCAAAAGTAATAGTCTTGATTTTCAAACAATTGTACCGAATGGTCATACGTTTTATGCTGCGCAAAGATTCAATCAGGTTAATCTTGGCTATCACAAGAAGTGGGTTATTGATGTAGACAAATGCTCATGTACCCTTTACAACTCTTTTCATGTATGTTATTACCAAAGAAGAAAAAAAGCCAGTCAGTCACTCAATAGAGTCTGACAGTGAAGTCTAGCAAGTAAACGGGTTTCCTTGCATAATTTGAATATGAGGACACTGCTAACGTTTAAATTTCACAGATAGGACATACATGACATATTCAAAATTCCTGCAAAGTTCTACAGAATTTGAGGTTGGCTGCAAAAGGGACATACATGTAGTACCTTTAAACAGGTGACGCACTTCACACATAACTGATGCACACACAGCATTGCAAACATTGCTAGCGGTAGTCGCAACCAAAATCGCAGTCACAAGCAGCTGCAAGTATGTGGCTAAGTCCACGACGAGTAGTTGAATACTCAAGTACTCGCACTGTTGACAACTACTCGAATGTGATTTCTCGTACTGGAATAATCGGCCGCCATTTTTTTTTCTTTTTCCCCCGTACACCTGGCACTGTCCAGGCCTACGCTGACCCGTGCCAAGCGCCCGGGAGAGCGCTGGCATGGTACCGTGGGTTAAAAATGTTTCCCAGCTCAATCACTGTCAACTCACCACTCAGAAACTGGGACCAAATGTCCGGATTTCTGTTGGACTCGGAGGAAAATGGATTAGTTATTCATCTTTGGTTTTTTAAATACCATTGTTTACTATTATTATTATTATTAAATCAGCGTCTTCAACTGCAAATCAAAGTAAAATTGTGTGAGTTTTCAGAGACGGACCTGGGATACTGCTGCCTTACCCGTAGTATGGTGGTGGCAAAAAAAACAAAAAAACAAAAAACATGGCGTCCGAGTATCCGCCTGTAGGCCTGGGAGTGTACTCGAGTACCTCATTACACGGTTATGCACAGCCTTATAAATAGGTACACAAGAAAGTTTGCCAAATATAAACCGCATCACTTTTCTTTAAACATGATAGCAATTCATCCTTGTCAAAACCAATGCAGCCAGCTCACAGCTAAAAATTGTGAGTCTGTCCCTGTACACTTTGATCTACTATGGATCTCATGGTGTAGTAAATAATACTGTAGACTGCATTCAGGTGTGGGGAGATGCAAAGCTGATAAGCACAAGTGGAGATACATCAACACTGCAACAGACTGAGTCATGCACTTGGAGGGACCTGGCAGAGGCCAACAACATGGCTCTTAATTTTGCTAGGTATTGTAAAATACTTGTGTGAAGACTCGAAATGATGAGAATGATCTTGTCCTTAAAGGCTGTCTGTACTAGTTTGGCACGAAGGGATTAGACCACACAGCGAGGTCACTGAGAGGTGGCTATCTCATCAACTCGGCTCTCAAATAACATAAGAAATAGAGGATCATGGGGAACCAACAGGCACCGATCAGGGAAGTTTTCTATATAGAGGGAGCAAGTAGCTACAAGTACTACAGTGAGGCTTAAAGTATTCATATCTATAACAAATATGTAACACCTCTTTCCCTTTGTTTTCCAGGTTTCGGGATATGGCAGAGAAGAGGGACCAGGAGTGTGACGTGCTGGTAGTAGGGGCGGGGCTGTCTGGTCTGACTGCAGCTTATCGTATCCAGCAGAATGTACCAGGATGCAAGGTTCTTGTTGTTGAGGCAAAAGGTATCAACAAAAACAATGTCCTTTATATAATCTCTTTCATTGCTTTTTCATCTTAGTGACTTTCTGGTTTACATTGTATTTTATTGATTTCAATAATCTTTTAAACAGGGGTAGAGGGAACTTGATTTTAAAACTTATTTATGGAATACTTGCCACCATTTTATGAGTCCTTTGATACTAATTGCACTTGTAGTTGTTAGTGTATGATGTATAGCTGTGGCTAAATTATAGAAAGAATGATGCTATTTAGGGGGAAATAGTCAGAGAACAAATATGAAGTGAGATAGAGGTTATTTTTTAATGACATTTTTTGGGTGACACATTTAAACTCGCAGCCAAATTGTAAGTCTGGACCCCCCCCCCCCCCCCCCAAATGATGAGGTTCCTACAGACTGTAACAAATTTGATCCAGCCCTCCTTCAGAATTTTTGTATTAAGCCCTTGTGTCTTCTGTCTTTCTATCAGATCGGATTGGTGGAAGAACAATGACTGTGGAGATGCAAGGAGCACATGGACCTGACTCGTGGGACCTAGGAGGTCAGTGGGTGTCAAGGTAAACACATAGAAAGAGATTTAAAACCAAATCACTGCCATTGTGATAATAATTGATATTACTTTAGATTTGTAAAGCGCACATACATGTATCTGCCTATAATGGCACCCAAGGCGTTCACAAATTTCATGATGATATAAACCGAATAAGTAGAGACAATAAAATCAGATACAATATTATCAGTTAATTGTCAATGATATTGTGCAACTGATAATAACAATTGTGAATTGTAGGTTCTGTCATGAGGAAAGTTTCCAGGATCTACTTGGAAGATTGAGATTGATGCACATGATTTGATGTATGAGGGGAGGGTACTCCAAAGGCGTGGGGCGGCTGCACTGAAGGATCTGTCACCCCATGATCTCTTATTCAGAACTTCTTAAAACTGGTGGATGTTTTCTGATCAAAGACCCGCTCTTGCACAAGTTTTAAGCCATGCTATGGTTACATTGATATGCAGCATGATTGCATTTGCATTGCATTGTTATTATTGATTAAAATGATATGATTTCTCATGCCAAACATGATACAATGAATAAATATATTACAACAAATATATACAATGAACCAACAAATAGAATAGTAATAACACAAGATAGGAGGAACTAGCTAGAAGCAGAGCTTGTTGATGTATTAGTTCCTCAGAGGCTGTTGTACAATATATCTTGAAAACAAAGTATAGTTAGTATCATTGTTATTAATTTGTTTTCATATCCACATGGTCCTAATGTCTTTTATGCAGTAAAATAACTTTTTTATTTTCTTGAAATATTGTTAAATAATGAATTGTAAATGTAATGTTTTTATTTAAATATTTGTAAATCATGCATGCAATTCAGCCTTTGGCTGCAAATTGTTGATGAATAAATACCTTACCTTACCTTACCCTACCCGACCTTACCTATTATTTCTATCCCTCAGTTCACAGCACCACGTCCTGTGGCTCCTAGAAGAGCTCGGCATAGAACATTACCCACAATTCAACAGTGGGAAGAGGCTTCTACAGGCAGGCAAGGAGTTTGGTATAACTGAGCATCATGATAGCATCCCCTCATTACCACTACTTTCTCTTGTAGACCTCAATAGATTTATCACAAATGTAAGTTTTTTTATAAAGTAAAATGTAATTTAAGTCATATTAGTAAGTGGCTGAAATCAGTTGATAAAAAGATGCTTTTCAACTTGTAAAGTTGGAAGTGATACCATTAGCTCACTTCCTTTCTTTTTTTCTCTTATTCTTATTCTTATAAAATATCCATTGTAAATTAACAATAAAATTGAATTTAAATGGTCTTATCCCTCTCACAACTGCTCTCTCTCAATTTGTTTATATGCTTTTTTATTTACTATGTGATTGCAAATTATTTCTCTTTTTTCTGGTCTTGATTTTAAGTGAATGAAGTATAGTAAAGTAAAGAATGACAAAAAAAAAGTGAAATGTTACAAATGCAGTGAGTAAAATCGTGCTTGTATGTGATATCAGATTGTAAGTTTGGTAATTTTTTAAAATATTTAATGATGGTGGTTATCATGCACTCTGTCAGGAAATTATCTGATATTGTCTTGAGATTTAAAATCATTATAGTAAAGGCATTTACTCTCTATAATCTCTTTGTTGTTATACAGTTGGATAGCGTTGCTAAGTACGTGCCCAGTGATGAGCCATGGACAGCGGTCAAAGCCGATGAGTATGATAACATGACGCTAGAACAACTGGTAGAAAGCTCGACATGGACAACAGGTAACTATATTAAAGCCCCACTGCACTACTTATAGCTACTTGCGCCCTCTATATAGCAAACAATGCCTATTTGGTGCCTGTTGGTCCCCCATGATCCTCTTTTCCTTATGTTAATTGAGAGCTGATTTGATGAGATAATTACCTGTCAGTGACCGGGCAGGGAGGTTTAATCCCCCTTGGTCAAACTAGTGCAGACAGGCTTTAAAGCTCTAGTTCTAGGCCAGTATTCATTTCAATACTTATCTCAGAAAGATGAGTATTTTACTCAGTATTTGGCTTGGTCAAAACACTTGGCCAACTTCGGTATTTAGTTGGAGCGTTTGGAAAAATATTTCAGCCTAAGTTTATGAAAGTTTCCTAATAAATTTAAGCCAATTATTTTGGAGACCTTAATTGGCAGGCACATATGTTTTCATACGCAGTCATTATAAGCTACGCACAATGATTTCAGCGCTCATTTTTTGCCACCATTTATTTGGATCACTGAACTGATGTCACCGTGGCCATCAGGAACTTGTGAGAAACGTGTAATAAGTTAGTAAAACTGCAAAGTAGTAACAATTGAATTTCAGCAAACACAGTTTGTACTGCAAAAAAATTAAAGAGAAGGTTGAGTTCTGGGGAGAGGTGAAAAATAATTTATGAGCGTTATCATTGTTATTATTGAAGTGTGGAAGAACATCAGATAAAAGTGTTCGCTGAAAAGCATGGCTCTTCAAATGTTTTCATATTCTCAATATGGCGTGTAACAACATAAAAACCGGGACAGATTTTTATGCCACATGTTCTTGTAGCCCCATATACATCTTTCTGTGTACAGTGCTTGTAACTTTACCAAGACTGGGCCAAATTTCTTATCATTTTGATGATTCCAGCACCTTGCAGTACACACCAACACCTATATGCTAGATGATCAAACTTTTCTGATCGATTCCACACCGTTTCTTTCACAATGCAATTGCATGACCAGAACCCAACTTTATCTTTTAGTTGAATCATTTGTCTTTGATATAGCCATCGATGTCACCTTTTCAGTGCAGTCATTTGTATGGTTCAACTTCTAGTCGGATAATTGATGGAACACCGCCCTCTGTCTTTTTTCAGTTGCCAGGGACACCATAGAGACAGGTTGGCAGGTGGTGAGTGGTCTTCGATTACGAGAGATTAGCGCCCTCTCGTACATGTTCTATCTCAGTTCATCCGGAGGATTGGAGAAGCTGGTGGAGACAGCCGTCGGATCAGCTCAGGAGCTGAGAATAAAGGTCAGTCCTAAATTTTCCTTTGCTTCAGCATTCCTTTGACCCCCTTTGAAATGAGTGTTAAGTGAAAATTAACTTTTCTTGTTGAGTGAAGGACAAAAAAAATTCAATTCAATTCATTGCAGTTTATTGATGGAAAAAATATTGTAAAATCAGTCCAAAGACTAATACATTACAAATTACAAATGATAAATTACAATACATACAAATTTTACAAAGCTGCATTATTTAGAATGTATACGGTATACAAAAATAAAATTCCATCACTAGAATTGACAAGGACAAGAAATTAAAATTTAAAATGTTGAGTAATCATTTAAAATATTGCCCTTCAGATTGATAATTAACAAATGTTTTGTAGGCAGTGCAGTGAAATTGGATAGAGTGTGAGTCATCAATATGTCTCCTTTGGTATTGTAGTTGGAGCAGCATCATGAACAAGAGCAAGGAATAGGATGGGTCCCAAGGTCGTACCTTGAGGTACTCCGTGCAAGAGATGCTCATGGATGTTTGCCCCGGATGTTGAATCATTTCAGAATGATTGGAAAAAAATTGAATACATGAGTTATTGATGATGCATCAATTCTTTTGGCTCATGTGAAAATACATAACATAAATCCTTAGAAATGAATATTGCATGATTTTCACAAGTTGTAAAAAAAAACTTCTTCACATTCAGGGTGGATCGCAAGGTATGAGTCATCAACTAGCAGAGAGGATAGACATCTCCAACATTCTGCTGTCTGAACCCGTTGTTGCCATCGACCAGAGCCAACCTGAGAAGATCAAAGTCCACACACAGTCTGGCAAGCATTTCACCTGCAAGCACATCATTGTAGCTGCTCCCCCTCACTGCACAGGTATCTTACAATGGGGTTTATTAGTTTGTTGTAGATTAACCTGTTAATGTGGTGGTGGTGGTGGTGGTGGTGGTGGTGGTGGTGGTGGTGGTGGTGGTGGTGGTGGTGGTGGTGGTGGTGGTGGTGGTGGTGGTGGTGGTGGTGGTGGTGGTGGTGGTGGTGGTGGTGGTGGTGGTAGTAGTAGTAGTAGTAGTAGTAGTAGGAGGAGGAGAGGGGGGGGGGGGAGGAGGAGGGGGGGTGTATTAGAACAACTGCAAAATGATAAATTACATTGCAGTTTTTTACAAGCTCAGATTAAAAAAAACATTTAAACAAAACAAAATTAAATACTGAACTCTATTATTCCATAGACTTAACACAGGGACCACATGGTTTCTGTGAGCAATGTGTTAACAATAACACTTATACAAGTCATTTACAGCGTTATTTTAAATGAACTTTGTGCCTTTGCCTCGCTGTGTCTGTCTCAATTCGTACAAGAGCTGTTGTATGTAAAGGTAGGGACTGGTCCAGGGCAGATCATACATGAGGAGGGGAAAACACTTTACACTGTATTTAGTATTACCCCGGTCATTTTGATTTGTTTGCTTATCTGCACATGATATTGAACTCACTCCGCTTCCTGGGGAGTATTCCAGCCAAGCACCATTTCACAAGTGCACATGTACCACTTAAACCACATTAATGTTCACATCCAACCAGTTAGCCATTTAACACCTAGGTGGCGAGGAGCAGTGTAGGTGAACAGCCTTGAGTAAGGATAAAAGCACCGAGCCGGGGATCAACCCGTGACCTTCGCATCTACAGTCAAATGTTTAAATGATAATTATAATAATAATAACTATTTCTTATATAGCGCTTTTCAGGACCGAAGGCCCTCTCAAAGCGCTTTACAGATAGATATATTATTACCCCGGTCATCGGATTCAGGCTTACCCGCACACAATGTATGCACATTCTCCACTCCCTGGGGAGCATTCCATCCAGGCGTCATTTTTACAAGCGCACACTCGCTAAACCATACGACTACGGCACCTCTACTTACAGATAAATGAATGTGCCTTTTGTCTTATAGGATCAATACAGTACTTACCGGATCAGCCCACAAGAAGAATACGACTGACAACATCTATGCACCCAGGTCATCTATTCAAGTTTGTTGCAACATATAAAAAGGTAAAAAGTAGACTTTAATTGTCAGAAACAGTTTAGATTGGTGAAGTATGTACATGTGGTACATCATGGCTTTGTTGCAGGGTGGGTTAATTTTTTTTTTTTTTTTTTTGGGGGGGGGGGGTTTCATTGACCAATTGATGCAATGTTAATCAGTGTCATTATATTATTTCTAAGTAATATGGCAAATGGAAGTAGGTTATTACTGCCACCATAAGATAAATCTTAACCATATTTACGGATATGTTACTTTCATGCATGTAGCAATTGTACATGTATGATGGTGATGATAATGATAAATAATAATAATAATAATAAAAACGTTACTTATAAAGCGCTTACCACCGAAGTCTCTAAGATGATGATGATGATGACTTCTTGTAATTGCGTCATGACGCTTGCTCTACATCGTCTCACAAATTCAATGTTCTTGGTCAGTGTTTTGAATTCAAATTATTTTCCATTGGTCATTGTTGGCATTACTATTCTTGAGATGATTGTGTAACTGGGATTAGGAAAGATTGCTGTAGTTTTAAGGCAGGGGTATGAATTAATGCAACATCTGGGCCCGTTGCATAAAACTTACCATCGATGGTAACTAAACTTTGCCATCAATGGCAACTACCATGGTAACAGGGCTCGATAGCCAAGCAAAATCAAGGTTTCCATGGTCGTTACTATTGATTGCAAAGTTACCATCAGTGGTAAGTTTTATGCAACAGGGCCCTGGGCTTACATTGATGGGAATGACGTTGAAAGGTCCCTTATATATCTTTCTTCTTTCCCCCAGGCGTTTTGGAGAGAAGCTGGTTACTCTGGTGAGATTGTGTGTAACGGTAGCTGCGCCACGGTACCCGGGTGCAACAAGGCACCCATTCAGTACGTCCTTGATGCCACCACCTCAGAGGGTAACCCCGCCCTTGTCGGCTTCATTGGAAACCCCAGTCTGTGGGGACAAGTTAGCGTAAGACTTGAACCTTAGACATTTTTTTCGATAAAAATTATCTAAAGAGAAGGTTGAGTTCTGGGAAGAGGTGAAAAATAATTTGTGAGCATTATCATTGAATTATGCAAGAGTGGAAGAACATCACTTACAAAATGTTCCCTGAAAAGCATGGCTCTTCAAATGCCTTAATATTCTAAATATGGTATGTAACATCATAAAAATGGGGACAGATTTTTATGCCACATGTTTGTGTAGTCCCATATACATCTTTCTATGTACAGTACTGGGCCAAATTTTTTATCACTTTGATGATTCTAGAATCTTGCAGTGCACACCAATACTTATATGCTAGATGATCAACCTATTCTGATAAATTCCACGTTTCTTTCACAATGCACTCACATGACCAGAACTCAACTTTATCTTTTAACTAGTGTTTCAATAAACAAAACCATATTCAAATTTATGATTGCTTTTATCCCAACATTATAGTGACAAATTATTGCATTCGCCTGTTAGGCCTCGTTCAGATATCATGATGCAGCAAAACCGCTGTGTTTTTAAAAAATGATGACGTAAAGTGTGACAAGCGTCACATTTCTGTATCTTATAACACAGACCTCAGTGAATGCGTGCAGTTGCCATTCATTTACACATTAACTCAAACGCTCTTTTATTTTGCGACGGTTCACCACGCCATATCTGAATGAGCCTACATGAGTAATTGCATTTTGAAAGTTAAAATGTAGGTTGCCCATTCATTAATTCGGCTGTGTGCTATTCGCGAAGTAAAGACTCAAGAAAATGTCTCTTAGCCTGTCGTTTCGCGAAAATATCTGTATGCGAAAATATCAGCTGATACAGTAATTGATAGAATGAAGCGTAATGAAATAAGCCTACTATGAGTGCAGTAAACCAAGTATTTCTTGTCTTATCTTCACAGGTTGATACCAGGAAGGCAGCCATATTGAACCACCTAGCAGATTTCTTTGGAGATGCTGCAAAGAAACCCATAGACTTCATTGAAAAGGTAAACAGTTGGTTTTGGTGTTGAAGGAAACTGTGCGTAATGATTTTCATGTCATCTTGACTGTTGGTAATGGGACACTTGTAGACGAGTATTAGTATAGCATTCATTGTTCACAAGATTCATTTTGGTCTAGTGGATAAGTCACCTGACTGCAGATCACAAGGTATGGGGTTCTAATCCCAGCCCGGCACTAACGTCCTTTGGCAAGACATTAAACATTACACCCAGCGTGTTAAATGGGTACCTGGTAGGATGCAAGTGTTAATATGGTTTACGTAGGGTTGTGAGCATCTATAAAATAAAGCCTGGCTAGAATGCTCCCCAGGGAGTGGAGAGTGTGCATACATTGTGTGCGGGCAAGCCTGAATCCAATGACTGAGGTAACAATATATCTGTAAAACGCTATATAAAAGCGGAATATTATTGTTATATAAGCATCCCTGTATAGGTGGTAACAGAGTAGAAACATACAAAACTTAAGTAAATTAACTTGTATTGTAGTTAACTGTAATACAAAAGATTACATGAGATGTCATAACATAACTGATGCATATCAGAGCTTTAACATCTGAAATTGAAATGGGATTAGTTATTTAATGTCTGTTCAGATTTTTTTTTGTCACTGGTATGATTTACAGATCAATTCACAAAGGAAATTATCATAATCATAGACAATTAGACAATTAATGGTTGATAATTATAATGTGAAACACTCGTCATAGCCTTTGGGCAGGCTACATGAAATACATTTTATACGACAAGGATGCCAACAGAACGAGAGAGTAGTAGAGGACCAAAGGTAGGCAGAGGAGGTGGGTAAAGCAGAGAAGAAAAGATAGGAAGAGAGAGAGTGAGACAAGAGTTTATACAGGATGCATACAATGTGTGTATTAAATGTATTAAATGACATAATGAGAATTAATCAATCTTTTATGTTCAATTAGACAAAGTTAATGTCAGATCTTCGGTGATATTAATGTTTCACATTTATGTTAAAGCCCGACTGCATCAGTTTGGCCAGGAGGGATTAGACCTCCCTGCATGGTCACTGACAGGTCGTTATCTCATCAAATTAGCTCTCAATTAACATAAGAAAAAGGGTATCATGGGGGGGGGGCCAATGTTCACCTATATTAGGCATTGTCTGCTATATAGAGGGCGCAAGTAGCTATAAGTAGTGGAGTGGGGCTTTAATATAAATTGGTTATTAATGATTTTGTAAAAGTATCAGTGTTTAATTCAGCTACATGTCAATTCATCCATTACCGGGTATGTAATGATTTGCACAAAAACCATCTTCTCTCCTTGCAGGACTGGGCACTAGAGCCATATAACGGAGGTTGTCCTGTGAGTCTAATGACGCCTGGTGCCATGGCAAACTGGGATACCATAAGGACACCCCATGGAAGGTAAATGGATGTTTGAAGTAATAAACACATTGTTAAACAATGCTGAATCTAAGATGCATGGCCCTACTTGTTATCAGGGTCTATGATATGGTGTAATATTGAAGCCCTCAATAAATTGCGCTTCAGGAGCGCTAAGTGCCTCAAAAAAAGTAAAAATCTTTTGAGTAACCGGTTTTATCATATTTTCCCAATAGACTGTAGTGTTATAAAAAAATTGTTGGGAAAATGATTTTTGAAATTTCAAATTCTAATCATAGAAATCTTGATAATCAGATGGACGATGTGCTTGTAAATGTCATGGGATTCCTGACTAACCAAAAGGTTTATTATTATGATTGCAGCATGAGCTAAGTCTAGGATTTTGTTTATAATGTGAGGCAAAGATACCCAATCCCTTTAATAGTGCAATTCATTTGACATTTGTAAAACAAAGTGTGATTAAAATATAAATTATGGCCTCATAATTGGATGTATACGATTAGGTTTGGAATCACAATATGTTGAATATTATTTTGCAGCTTAATGTTGCAAAAACGGAAATCACTGAAAAATCTGTCATTCTGTGCTCCCTGTTATACACGAATCTGAATAAATCTCAAATTTTATCCTCTGCTAGTTATAAATATGCCCTTGTCGAGATCAATTTAGTTTTCTTATTTGTTGGTTTGGAGGTGCCTATGTAGGGTGAAAATGAATGATAAATAATAATAATAATAGAGAATATTTATGAAGCGCATAATAAATTGTAAATTTCTCTATGCGCTTTACAATCATAACAAATATGAATATGTAAACAACATTAATACAACAATAAATAACAAAATAGATAAGCAAATGACAAAAAATATTTATGAGAAAGTTAAGGTGGAATAAGGCTTTAGATGAAAGGTTTTAATCTCCAAAATCATACATGGTTCTGTGATATTGAATTAAGAATGACTGTACGTGTATCGTCAAAGTCGTGTTTTGTTTTCACTTTCTGTATTTCTTGTCCATAATCCCCATAACAGGATACACTGGGCAGGCACCGAGACAGCTACCCAGTGGATGGGCTATCTCAAC
This sequence comes from Strongylocentrotus droebachiensis, assembly GCA_035222895.1. NCBI lineage: Eukaryota > Metazoa > Echinodermata > Echinoidea > Camarodonta > Strongylocentrotidae > Strongylocentrotus > Strongylocentrotus droebachiensis. The sequence continues at coordinate 24,199 of JAVYIG010011315.1, forward strand.
GGAGCCGTCCAAGCAGGGTTGAGGGCCGCCGACGAGGTGACCCTTGAACTCCAACCCCAACCTCAACCTCAACGAGGAAGCCAGAGCTCAGAGGCCGCAGAAGAAGTGGGCGACGGTCTTCTGAGGGCTTTAGACGGGAGGAAGAGGCAGAAGGAGACGACGTGTCGCGGGTATGAAGGGTCACTCATCTGGACGATGGGTAAGCTGGCCGTCGTGGCCGCCCTGGTTGGATTCGCGATGAGGAAGGCGTGGCTGGCAGGTGGTAAAATAAATCTTCCGTTGTAATGAAGTGTGTGGAATGTCATGTATTGAGTATACCATAGTTTTGTAAAACTCTGCGATCATGAATGCACTGTTCATGTTCAGTTAATCTCTGCCATCCGGCCGTGATCTGGCAAAACAATGTATGTCTGTTTCGGTACTTCAGAGATAGCAGAAATTTTTAATTTTACAGTTAAAAGTGTTCTTATTTCTCTCAAGTTAAATCATTTCCCAAGATATATTGTCTACATGTAGCGGATAATATTTTTTTTACTATGAAGGGTAAAATTATTCAATAAAACACTTTTTTTCTTCAATCTATCAATGATTTTGTAGAGATACCTTGTTTTGCCAGCACACGACTTACCCTGCATCTTGTGCGTAACTTGGCAAAACAACGTACATGTATGTCGATATGCACGCTGCACTGTGATCTGGCAAAACTACGTATGTCACTCTGCATGTATACAATGATTTGGCAAAACAATTTTTGTTGTTGCAGCAAGCTCTGTCCGTATTTGCTTTGATCTGGAAAAAAAATTTACGTTTGTTGCGACATTACAATGCCATTAAATGGAACTTTTAGTCCAACTGTAAACTTTGGGGGGACACCCTGTAGAGAAGCGTACTGAAGTTCTTCAAGTTAAGATTCCTAACTTTTGTTCGTTTCCAAATCAACAACCTCACGAACTACGAACCTACAGACATATTGTAATGAAACCGGTGACTCTGTCGAATTCTTCCCAGCAGCTTATCTTGTCAGGATGCCTCCTGCTGGCAGTTTTTCCAAGTCCGGTATAAATTTCGCTGTAGATCCGTTTGGCAGAGATATACTGCCCCGTTGACGTTGACACCACTCTGATATATTGCTCTGCACCACCGTCCAGTCCGTCCAGTCGTTCTACCAGACTGCCACAGGTTTGTACTTCACCACCGTCTACTACCAACCGTTGCACCGTCGTGTACCACCAGCCGACTAGGCCAGTCCGCTTTTGCACCTTTCAGATGTCTATACCAGTCTGCTTGTGCATGCAACTCCAATTGGCCGCACCAGTTTGCTTCATGCACCTTCAAACAACCAGACCGTCTGTCTCTGTACAGTCAGCTTACTCAACCATGCCACTGGCTCTGCTACACAGTAGTCCCTACCAGCCGTCTACTCCAGACCACCGACCACTGGACCACCGAAAGAGTGACCCCTGGTATTGTCTAATGCTGGAATGCAAAAGACCCAACAAACACAATCCTAACCATGGTCGTCACCTCAGACCAGAAATCAATCTTAGGTTTCCTCATGGAAAGACATGCAAACGATCATATCAATCATTTCGTTTGCACACAACTTTATTGGGCAAAATATCCAAACATAGTCTGATTACTTTACAGTGTAAATGTGCCCAGTGGGCGACAGCAATCATGTAGACTACCGAAGGAATCTCTTGACACGTGAGACACTTGATCTACATAGACATTTCTTAAATATTTTTTATTCTCGTTGAGTTTCCGAGAATTACTTAAACATTGGTATAACTTCACTTTTCAATATCGGATCGAAATAAACCATAAATCAAACGTAAGCACTAGTTTTAATCTATAAAACTAAACAGAAGAGAACAAGTAAATATTCATGGTAGAATAGTAATTAGACTAAAACTGTCGAAAACATGCACGATCAAACATTACTTGAAATTGACGTGTGACTCTAGCATCGTATATCTAACTTGAATTACGCCATCTACGCCGAAGATATGAGGAAACGAATTAAGACAAGTGATTTTCTTGACTCCAAACATAGCTATCTACGAAATAAAAACAATTTCGTGACAATATTCTCTCTTATGCATAGGCATGGTGTCACAAAGCTTTGGAAGGTCCGTTTTCTTTGCCAGTTGAATGCCTCTAGCTGCCTCCATGAATGGAACACTTTCAATCAGACTTTGACCTTCACTAAGTTGATGATTCCAGTTGGAGATAATGTTCTCAAGTACACATAGCTCAATAAACTGTGATATGTGAGATGTCTTGATGAACATGTTCAATGTTCCTCTTCTAAATTGTGCAACTTCGAATTTGGTGATTGGAATTTTCATTCTGGTTTTGAGATGAGGTTGATATGACTTCATCTCAGCATGATCTATGACATCAACTCCTCTTTTCTTTCGACTGCTCTTTATCGTGTCGACAAAATCTCTGACATCATAAAGGCAGGCTTCTCTGTTGAGTGCTGTTATGATTGATCCATGTACACTGTCAGCAGACATGAAGGTATGTCCGACTTCAAGATATTCAGTGTAATTGTATGCGTGGCAGTTGTATTGTCGTTAACATAACGAAGCAACGATGCGAACAAACAACGGTTCTTGTTTGAGCTGTACAATTATCTGTGTATATGATCACATGCTCTTTATCCGGATGCTGACGTAGAAACTTGATATAGGCCTTTGTCACGTCACTTGCAATACGACCAGCCCCCCCCCCCCCCCCCCCCCCCTTCGTGCCACTCAATACATGTAGACTGTCCATCATGTCCTGGAGGTGCAAATGTCATGTTAAAGAGAACTAATTTGCGAGAGAAGAAGTAATCCTTTGTAGAAAGCTTAGGCATTAACAAAGCTTTTTGAATGTCAGCTGTAGTCGTCAAATACGACTCATTGTGGTTTCGTTCGAGATCTTCATGTAAAGCCTGCCTTGCATCAAATGCATTTTGTTTATGAACAGGATATCTTCGGCAGGTATCACATTCACACTGCTGGCAAACATGGTCATCCTCAGGATGAAGCAGACTGTGACTTGTACACAGATTACAATCATCGGCAGATGGTCCAGTGAATGAAACATTTAGTTGCCTGAAAACTCTTCAGAAAAATGAGTATGAGAGTTTATTGTTTGTGACTTGTTTGAACTCTGTATGTACCGGGTAAGCTCTGAACGGTCAGAGATGATGGCAAATGCCTTCTATTTGGAGCGTGTTTGAGCCTATAATGCGAAACACATGGCCTGTGTGATTCAATAAATTCTTTAATCTTGTTGACCATAGGCAGTCATCAACATAGAAATTACGGCAAATCATTGTAGTGGCCTGCTTTATATAGAGCTCTACCTGCTGTCCTGCCGTTTTCTTTAGTTAGTTAGTTCTTTAGTCCGGCCCCTTTAGCAGCTCCTGGTTTAAAAAGGTTCCTTTGTATTGTGCTGAGCAGTCATACACCACCCTTAACTTGTCCTTTTGTGGGTGCATGACTCCATGATGAGGTAGGTACCACTTCCTTCCGATTGTACCTTGTAGCTCATGATCTGGTACCTTTTCTGCATAGCCTTTCTCTATGGATAGTTCCATACAGTCCTTTTCTTGTCCTTGTGTCTTACAGATTAATCGTCTTTAAACCCAATGGTGTGCAAAAAGTATTTTTTGCAGACTTCCTTGCCATTTATTCTTTACTTCAGTGTATACTTCTGTCTTGATAGCTACCCACGTTCTGTTGTTGAAGTCTTGTACCTTTTTTAATGTTTTTTACAGCCCAATATCGCATATCGTTGTAATTCAACCTCCAAAATTCTTGCCAAAAGGCCCCTCTTTCCTTTGGTTCATGAAGGGAATTACAATTTCGACAAAAGCTACATGGAGCCAATTGTGGATGTTTGGCCTTGTCTCTGTCGAGTCTTTCGGCAGCATGTCGGTATCTTCTCTTACTTGATTACAAGTGTAGTGTCTTGGGATAAGACTATAAGATAAACATTCTGGCTCCAGTACCAGACATCCAAGTAGATACCCCCCACCAGTCTTCCTGTGGAAGATATCCAATAACCCCTTGGTCTAAGCCACCGGCTGGACACTATCTCTATTGTGTCTAGTCCCTCTAATTCGTCCAATTTGTCGCCTACCTTTTCCCTCATGCTGTATGGGATCCGGTACATGCGTTGGGCAATGGGTTTTACCGTTTCATCAATGTGCAACTCTAGTTTGTAATCTATTAACTTTCCAATGCCCTCAAAACACTCTGGGAATTTATCATGCACCCCAACAACATGGTTTACTCCAATTTTCAATATTCCCAGCTCTGTGGCTGTTTCCTTGCCAAGTATAGCGGGCCCTTTTCCTTTTAGCACAAAGAATTCAGCCTCTATTGGCTCTTCCCCTTTTAGTGCAACTTGTGTGGAAAATTTTCCAAGCAACTCTAATGGTTTCTCCGACCCATACGCAAACAACTTTGTGTCTGTTTTCTGTGACTTGCATCAAATTTTCTTCCCTTTTAGCTCTTCCCACAATTTGCTATCATTCATATCCACAGAAGCCCCACTATCAACAATCACATCAACATCAAACTTGTCTACGATGATAGGAATAGTATCGTACTTACAGTTACTGGTCATGTGTACATTGAATGCAAACTCATCATCATATTCCTGATCAGAGTTATCACTACTGTCCACATCATTATTGTTGATTTTTCGTTTCTGAAAGGATCGCTTGTGCTGATCATCCTGACTGCCTACAGTTCTTGTTTTGCAGTACTTTGCGAAATGTCCTTTCTTTTTGCACTTTTCGCACGTTTTGTCACGCGCTGGGCAGTTCCTGTCTCTGGCAAAGTGTCCCTCTCTGCCACAGCGATAACAGGCTCCGCCCCCAGCGCTTCCTCGGTCACGGTCACGGTCACGATCCCGATTCTCCATCCGGCCTCTCGAAGGCTGCTGCCTCCACCCCCCACTCGTCAGAGAATGTGCACACTTGCAATTTTGCAAAAGCAAACAACAAAATCAGTAAACAAAACCAGGCTCACTTTTTTAGCTCACTTTTTTTCAGACCGGTCACTATAATTTGTCAAATCTTTGTTTTCTAGCCTCACCCTGTAACTCTCCACAATTTGCTAGATGCAGTGTGTCATAATGTCTTGCTATGTTGTTAACCTTCATTACATTCACACTGTGGTGACAAATGAGGCAAAGTGGTTTACCTCTCTCTTCTACGAAGAAATACTTCAGAGACCAATCTGATTTAAAGTTCTGCCTTCATTAGAAACTTTCCTTTTCTTCCCAGGTCTCAAAGTCGATGCCATGTCGGTTGTTATTTCAAACAAAATCAAGGACACAGCAGAAAGAATATCTTAACTTCATTAGTTGTAGGCCTACACTGTACATCTCATTGAACGGGGTGTAAAGGGAAGGGGACTATCCAGTTTTCATCGCTGCTATGCGGGCCGCATTTCATTTACCGGTATGAGCTTTTTTTATAGTTACTTTTTCAAAGCTCCGCGGGCAGCACCAGGGGCTGCGGGTTGGCCACCCTTGCTGTAGTGTAACTGTTAGGCCTACTAAACTAACTTTTAGATAGACCTACATGTACCTTGCTTCAACTTCCTGACCTTTTGCAAAGCGAGGTCTGGGATGACCTGCCCTCTTTTTCGACGTGCCGCCATCACATCGACGTCGACTACGTCTAACAGTAACAGTTACGACGTTGGCATGGATAGAGCGATGTGGCGTCGACGATCAAATATTGTTCCAATAAATTCTGCGCGGGATCCAAATAGCCAGCTAGCTTTACTTGCATTATATTGCACACGTTTGTTCACCCAATTCTGCGTGCACCTGCACCACGCGCGAGCTATTAGGTACCATAGTTGTATCAGATCGCGATCGAGAGTGCGCACTCCCTTGCACACATTGTCAAGCGCAAGCGCAGCCGCACGGCAGCTGTGTACAGTAACAGAATAAGATACAAAGATACGTTGTTCTGCCATATCACTCTGCAGAGATGTTGTTAATCTGGCATAACAACGTATCTCTAACCGGGACGTGAATATACTGGCCAAAACAATGTATTAAAGTCGATATACGTTGTTCTGCCAGATTATTTGGATAAAAATGGGAAAATTAAAGAACTTTAAATGCAATTTTCTTAAAATTTAAATTGATTTGAAAACTGAAATTTTGACAGATGAAATTTGTTTGTTTTTTATACACATGTACCTTTTCCAAATCTCTAAAAAAGTGAAAAAGGTAAAAAAAAATGACATACGTTGTTTTACCAGATCACAGCCGCTTTGTTCAGATCTGCTAAATAGCTGTACTGAAAAATGTAAAGTATTTTTTCCATAATCAACATGGTGGCAGATGCTAGACATTGAAAACTACAGATACAGCCCAGGCCGATGTATTTTAATACTCAAACAGGGTTAAAGATATGGATATATCTTTTGATTCTTTATTCAATTCAATGATGTATTTGTGTATATGCCTGAAATAATCAAACAGAAAATATATCTGCCAAGTGTTGAATAGATAGTAATTTTGTGAATATCTCAGTGAAGGATTAGAAAAGGATTGCAGTAAAGCGCTACATGTACATTTATAGTGCGTAATTTGAATTAAGTCTACACTGTCTTTCCTTTGAATTTGATCAAGTCGGTCTGCAATCAATATTTCAAGAAATTTTGAGTAACATATTGCTTGCATACAATCAGATGGAGATTAAGGTGAAGCTTTATCTTGAGCTGTATTCATTGTGCTTGTTATTCATGTTTTGAAATGCTCTGAATGATGGTTTTTATTATCGTTCAAAGCATTTCAACAGTGTGCTTTATGAAAGCAAGTACAAGCCTGTAGGACAGTGTAGGTACCGTACATGTAAGTATCAAGATTGATACACATAAATCTTATATCCTTGATCTGCACAAAAGCGAAAATCTAATTGCTAGTATAAATTAAAAACATTGAGGTTGTGGTATTATGTGTAATGTTGTAAAAAATTAATCTGTAAAGCGCTTAGGGACATCGTCGATGTAAGCGCCATGTAAATGCAGAATATTATTATCATAATAAATGATTGATTTGTGAATTTGCAATGGAAGATTGCTCTATACATGTATGTATACTGTACATAGGAATATTATCAGTTCAATAGAAGATATAATCATTATTGCATCATAGTCTGTATATATTTTTGCATTTGTACTTTTATATTGAAATTTGCCTTCCTGCAGTAAACGGCATGTGATAAATTATCAGTCATAATTCAATTCATTGTGTGTGGCTATTTACTAATGATTGAATTGTGTTTGTGTGTTTGTTTATTTGTTATTGTCCATATAAATCAATTTTATTACTGGGCCTGTCTTATGAACAGTTCTGAGTGATATCTGAATCAATCACAATCCATTAATTGGTCGGATTATGCATTAATTTTGCTCGCAAATTGTGATTAATTGGAAAGTCATTTTTATTCAGATCAGTAGACCATTTTTGTGATGTATTCAAATTTAATGCACATACCTTAATTGCCTCGTTACAAATGATTTCATTCACCTGTAATGAAAAATAGAATTTCAATAGTCAAAATGCTAATTGCCTACTGGTATTTTAATTGTTGCTATTTTGGACAAACATTATGGGTTGTTCTACCTACATGTAACAATACCTAATCTAAATCTATGCAATTCGCATTCTGACTATTAAAATACAATTACCTGTAACATGTGGAAAGAAATCATTTGTAAAGAGGCGCTTAACAAAGATTTGTGCATTTAATGTGATTACATTACGAAAAATGGCCTGTTGCAACTCTTCATGAGACAGGGTCCAGAGTCCTGACGTCCAATGTCAATCATGTGCAATAAATCTCAAGGCCAGCATGATTACGCTTCATTTAAATGTAAGTCGAGAGTGCACTGTGTATAGAAGAAGAGCCCAAATGTTTTGGGGATAAAGATCGCTAAAACCTTTTTCAGAAATGGCAATTTTTGTATGACGACGGCAGACATAAAGTGTAATACGCTACACATTTCCTGTCTCATATTTTTAGAATACATGTAGGACATTTGTTGTTGCAGTTGCCGTTCTTTATTCTTTTACACGTAAAACACCATTAAAAAAAAAAATGTTTTTGTTGTTGTTGCTGTAATAAACCTCATATCTGAATGAGCCCTGCATATGATTCTGTGAACAGCATTTCTCTGATTGCAGGAGCTAGGTGTTTTTGTTTTTCTTCCAACAATCTTGAAGATTGAATGCACCTTATTGGTGGGATGATATCCTTTGCGTTAGTGATTATTTTTTCAAATATAATTTGTCCTGAGAGGTAAAATGTATGTATCATGATGTTTATTCTACATTGATAGTTCTTATATATATATATTTCAACAAAGAAGCCAGTTTAAGACACATACTGTAACCAATTATTTATGCAAATCATGATATGTTCCTTATACTTTTGTCTGTTTATTTAGATTTTCACTCTCCAGTATAATTTTATGCTTGTGCAACAACTCTGAAAATCAGTGCCATTACATGTTTGTCAAAGGAAGAATTCCACTTATCTTGTATTTATGTTTTGCCAGATACACAAATGATCATCATTTATAAATTTAAAAAAATTGTGAGAAACACATTTGCAGGTAGTCTGTTCAATAGTGTTGTAGATTATGTCTCCTTTAAAAGGTATCATCAGATGATTACTTTTTTTTGTATAAAGTTTATGTAAATTTATATGTATTCTGCTCCCTTAAATTCTTTTCCTCAAGATTCTGCTCATGAGCATCATATTGTCTTGAGCCAGAAGGGCGATGACTCATAACATGCACACGGTTAACAGCCTTTTGGCGTTAAACAGAGGATTCAATTCAATTCAATTCAATGCAATGTACTCATTTGTCCAATGTATGTTCAACATGGATAATTGTTTGGCTCAAATGTAAAATAAAGGCTCAGATATAGCTAACAAAGAACAAGAATAGGATACAAAACAGATATATTTTGGTGATGACAAAATAATAATCATACATATTACATACTGTTGATTTTTGTTCTGCTATGGCTTGTTCTGTTCCTTATATTACATAATTTAGCTTTCTTCGTGCATATTTGAGCAAGAGTTCTTAGAACTCAACTCATATAGAGCGAGTCATGATCATGTCACACTGTACTTATGTTTTTGTTAATTATATAGTGACATGTCATCCACCCAAGTATATTTCTAGACTGAACCATTTTCATTGAAAAAAAAATGTTTGGTTTGTTTGAGGGATTATTTTCATCTATCGATTATACACTACACTGCACGTATTAGGCCATACATGTAGTTTGGGTCTTGATTTTTCTATGAAATAAAACATAACAAAGATCACCTATGACATAATGTTATCATTCTGAATCAAGATGTATTCGTAAACATGACATATTGGTAATTTGTGTTTGCACAATGCATATAAACGTTTACATAATTAACAGTACATTATTGTAGTATGTTTTTAACATTGTCAATTCAATTGTTTATGTAATTCCCTTGCAATATGCAGTGGCAAATGAAATATAAAAAAATGACTACTGTGTAATGAATAAAGCCAATTCTCAATGTAACCTTTCGATATATGCTTGATCATTTGTATTTGTTTAAAGGTTTTCAGATTCATAGGAATTAAAGTATGTGAATAAGATGAAGTTTGCAACAAGAAAGAAATCATACACAAAATGTATAATTCATCAAAGATCATTAACGAGTTAAAACACTTTTATTTAGCACAAACATTACAAATATCAACATGTGATGAACAATTAAATACTAATAATTTGCATCAGAATTCAACATAAACCAACAAGTAACAATTGTATCAAAACTTTTTTTTAAAGTATAAAATGTGACTTTTTTTTTCTTTGCACCATTGGGTAATGGTACAAATATTTTGATGATTAAACATATACTAATAAACAAACTTTATTTAAATTTTGATAAAATGTAGAATGTTACCTACTGAACAATACACAAGATTACTAAAGTCAAATTCAAGCTTTCTACCTTGTTTGCTTGTCCCAAATTTCCCATTCACTTTGAATCATTCACAAACTATCACATCTTTAAAAAAAAGTACATTTATACCACAAAGAATTAGTGGGATTAGATATTTAGATTGTCTATATTCTTTTCTGCAGTATCCCTCAGCTGCATTTACTGTTTTTAATTTGCAATAATGCCCAAGAAGATTCTTTTCTAAATGTGCACATTTTTCAAATATTTGTGGCAAAATATGCAATTGTTCCTAGCTATAATATCTTTGGTGTATACATGTACATACAAGCATTTTAACAATTCAATTAAAATCAGAATTAAACCACACCACAGAAAAAAGTACAAATCAATAAGAAATTATAGAAAGGTGGAAATTTGTGTGAATTGGTACAGAACAGCCATTGTGCTCACATCTAGTACATGTACATGTATGCTTTCACAAAAATAAACAACTACATACATATGTACAACCATTTCTAGTGTTAAATTCATAAATTTCAACATTTTGTATTTATCAACAAATATAGTAACTTGAAAAAGACTTGAAAATAGGTTTTAAAATTGTTTAATTAATCAATTTTGAATAGAATTATAATTTAACAAGTCGACTTTTATCTAATACTGGATACAATCTTGTAGATACATTTTTCTCATAATAACATAAATGACTGTAAAACAAACTACAATTTCAGTACTGCTATAAGCAAGGGCATTGTTATATGCAAGGTCAGTTATAATCAGTAATCATTAGTCTGTGAGATATATCTTCCATTTGACACCTAGAGGGATTGGTTGATCTTTTAAGAACATATATGATTGCAATTATGAATATTTCAGCAAAATTGAACTGTACAATAGTAATAATGATATGAATTATATGAGATACATTTACATGCAACTTATAAAGAAATCTTATATACATTTATACATACACACTACAACAAGTAATGGAATAACAATGTTTGGAACAACTATATTACAATGTCTTAAATTTATATACATAAATACCATAATATATACAAAATATTTTTCAATGTTAGATACAGGTGGATGGAATAACATATAAAATACATACATCATCATATCTTCATCTTATTTAAATCAAGTTGTTTGATCTTTATTTCACTCTTAACATATTTTTCATAATGCTTGTTCCATCATTATTACATTTGCAGATAAGCTAGGTATTGCATGGATGACGCAAAGAACTCTTTCCGTCAAAAATTCAATTTATCAATGCCGACAGGAATGATCTCAACAAATTAGTTTTTCTGCAAATACAAAAAGATGGAACACAAATCATAGCAGAAGGGATTAAAATCCAAGCAACTTCTCTCCCCACATACCCCTCTCCTTCAAATAAGTCACAATTCCCAAGCAAAATTCTGCCATACTCAAGTAATTACCTTAGTTTTTGTTCAGAATTTCTGACTTAGTTTCATACTGAACTTGGCCTGTGAACTTTCAAGAGGAAAAGAAACGGAAGGAAATACAAATCGGTCATGAACTATGTTGAGATGTTCACAGACTTCCTTCCACATGTGTTTTTACAAGTTACCATACCTGCCAGCTGAACTTTCACAGCAAAAATTATTAGGAATCTGCATAGCCAAAATCAGGGATATACATACTGATGTTTTCAAAAAACAAAGGGAAGTAGGTTTCATAACCCTAGTTTGAAGGCCAGAAAAATAGTAATCACTCCTCCAAAATAGGAATCGTTGGCAGCTGTCAGTTTTTAATGGACCATTTCATAGGTAATGTATACGTAAATTTGTACAAATGACCCCCCAAATTTCCACTTATCTTTTAAACATGGCGACGTCCCATTTTGTACATTTTAGAATCATCAGTTACAAAGGTAATGTAGGTACTTCATGACAAACTTTTGTTTGCAGGGAAGGCATCCGTACTATTCATGACTACACTACCTGGTACTTGCATTCGCCATTACTTGACTTTGCACAGGACAGTTACATGTACCATGGACAATTATCATTACTTTCAATAGAAGTTGTGCGTGTTCAACATCATACCACTGCATTAAAAAAAAAGACGGTCATGTCACAGCAGGGGGAAGGGGAGGGGCTTATCAAACACATAAAACCTGTAGAAAAGTAATCAATGGTTGAGATAGAGCACCAGCGAATTTGCAAGATTTCCTACAGTGTTCTAGAAGTTTGATGTCACATTTAGCAATTGACTTGTAGGCAGCATTCTGGGGATGCCTTAGAAGATTTAAGCCTTGATGACGAAAGACACCAGCAAAATAAAAACTTCAATGTTCCAATGTTCATCCGCCATGAAAGTGGTGTAACACCGATGCCATACACTAAGAGCTGTATTAAACTACATGTATGAAGACTTGATCCAAACTAATCTCTCTTTTTGTGTCCTTTGAGTAGGTTGACGAACACCTCAAGAACCTTAGCGTACCACGAGGCTAAGATTCCATAGTACAGCAGACCGGGAAACAATGCCAGACATATAGCTGAGGGGGAGAGAAATGTAAGACAGATACATAAAAGAAAATGAGGCCTGAAAATTTACTCAAGGTACAAGCGCCGCATAGGCCGCACCCCCGATTTTGACATTTTTTAGGCCGCTCGGCCATCCCAACCCTGATGCTTTCTCTTGCAGCTTTCTCTTGTGTACATTGCGCCATAGCTTTGCTTGCGCGAGCTGAGAGGATTGAGGTTGCTTTAGCTATGGCAAAAACTTAAATCTAGATCTACAAGTAGAGTTTGGTTGGTAAGTTATGAATTTCATTTACGAGATTGACAAAACTTTGCCCTTCATTTAAAAAATATAACACATAATTGTCGGTAAGACATGTGTTATTTTAGACAGTTATTTCATTGTTGTCCCAGATGTACAAATTTGTGCTGTTTTTCATGGTTTTGACTTGCAATTTTTTTTTTTACTCTTTCGCCGCAAAGGCCGCACCAGACTTTTTGAAATTTTTCCCTTCCAAAAATACTGCGGCCTTTACCCTGGCAAATACGGTACACACATTGAAATGGCTGATTTTACAACTTTCTACTTGTACAAATATTTCACGTAGAGGCAGAGGGGCTACATGCATGGTCACCATCACCTATTTAGGTTCTGGATTTGTCATTGCATACAGGTACAACTTGATAAAGTGCTTGCCTAGCTTTTGATATAAGTTTCCTTTTTCTCTTTTCTTTCAAGCACATCATGGGTGCTAGAAATACTTAGGAGTTTAAAGGTGAATACATGTTTGTGTGGAGTGCAATGCTGCAATTTCTTAAATATTTCATTATTTTAATCGGAGTGTCAGTTTCCAAAAAACGAAACCGGGACCCAATGGCAACGGTCAGGATTCGGTGTGACCGACCGTACCAACTCAGGCCTAGAAGTACACATGCACATAAAGGAAATTCAGGAAGAATGTACAAATTTGAAGACACAAGTATGCTCATCATTGCAAAGTAATCTAATTAGCCATACACTATACTAATTTATAATTAAACAAAGTTTTGAGGCTGACATGCCTCCCACCCTAATGATGTAAAATCAGTCCAAATTTGTGTCCATTCCTTGGCACATGATATTTGCGTATTTAAATTTAATAATAATCTAGATTTATATACTTCTTTAAAGCGCTTTACAGATATCTGTACCCTTGTCATCAGACTTATTCACCCACATTGTGCACCATCTCTACTCCCTGGGGAGTATTCCTACCATATGGTCACCATGAGGGCATATGGCAATTACCTACACAAAGGCATTCGCCATCCTACCAGGTCCCAATTTCTCTCCTGGGTATGAAGTGGCAAATGTAGATTACTGCCTTGCCAAAAGAAAATAGTGCCATGTCAAGGATTATACATGTAGGCCTATATCATACTTAAACATTATACTCACTGGATAGATATGCTAGAAAGAGACCATGGATGGAATTGCCCACAAAAGCAATTGTTAGAAGTGTCACTGAAGCTCCAAGGAAGTACTGTATATAAAACAGAAAGAAAAATAAGAAGATAAATGAACATTTTAAAATGATTAAAAGTAGTAGCATGAAACAAACACTATCAAATCCTTAACAAGTTTCTTCAAAATTATAAGAAGTCATTTGTGAAAGAAACTTCTGATACTCTACCATTTCTAGAGTGCACTAGAGTTTAGAGGAGATGAGAAACATCATAAATTCTTGAAAGTGTCTAAAGTTTTGTTTTTCTTGATCACTTGCAACTTTCATCTTGAAGTGAGTAATTGGAAATAATGGGTTAATCACATAAAACAACTACCGGTAATTGCTTTCTATTTCCATTTTCGTAGATGTGTAGATGCAGGCAAACACCAATCACAGCACTTGCTATTAAATCTTTTGCTAGTTTTATTACTTGTGCCATGGAGCATATACTCCCATTGTATTCAAATGACATTTCATACAGGTTTTGATCAAAGTTAAGAACTTGTAACTCATGCCATAGCTTTTGAAGAATGTTCAGTTTTACAATGCTACAGATGTAGAACACAACATACAACTCATTTCCTTGCTAGGGAAGTTAAACAATGTTTATGATGCTTACATATTTGGGCTTCGTTACTCGTAAGTTTAGAATCCACCTTGCAGTTGACATGAACATCTTCTGTGTGTTAAGCAGTTTACTGCAGCATTTTTCATACCTCTTCTGTTTAAATTCTGACCTAAAAGTGACCAGAAAATGAAAATGAAATCTCAGTTTCATTATAATAGATTCTGCTCTTTAACCCTTACTGTACTGGGGGGGGGGGGGGGGGGGGGGCCTGGGAGGCCCCCCCCCTCGACATTTTCGGAGATTGCGCCGCAACCGCTTGGAATTTTGAATTGTCGTTTCATGACTTTATTCCCTCAAGTCTTACGCACATTTTGATACCATTTTCGTTCAAATCGGATATATCTGTAAGGCGTTACATAACAATTAGTATGCGCATGTCATCAAAAAAACAAAACAAAAATTAAAAATCGCATCAAAATTTGCATAAATTATCATTATTAATTACATTAAAATAACTTTTTGTGTTAGAAAAGAACTTTCATATGAATAATGAGTTTCAACATTCAAAAAGTGGAGTTTGACACGTTTTCTGTAAAATGCATAAAATTAGCGTATTTTGCATAATTAATTAGGCTAACGACAAAAATTTGCATATTCGGAAAAAACTAATTATACCATCTTGTTCCTTACGTAAATATCTACAAACATGCAAATTTTCGTGTTCATCGGACAATCGACGGCCGAGATCATAGGGGGGGGGGGGGCCTCCCAGGCCCCCCCCCCCCCCCCCCCAGTCAGAGGGTGCTCAAAATAGCCCAGTACAGTAAGGGTTAATGTACATTATTCATATTTTGCATAATTTCTCTACTTCCTCAATCTGGTCTCTCTTTTGTATGATTATATCCATGATAATGGAGTTCTAAATGGAGTTCAATTCACCATCTGTCTAAAGAAAAGAACTGTACTTACATGTATGCTGCAGTGTTTGGAGAAAAGCCATGAAAAAAAAGAAGAAAATTTCAACCACACAGTGTGGGAAATATGGACATTAAACAATGATGATGAAATGATGAATACAATCGTAACCCAGCGCTCATCAAATATCTTTCTAAATTACAGCCTGGAGAAATCATCACCAAAGCACACCAGAGCACACTTAGAGATACATGTAGAACTACATCGTTAGAATATGGAGCTGGCAAGTACATGTACTACAGTGAAACCTGTCTTTCAAGACCACCCACGGGAGACAAGAACAGTGGTCTTTGTAGACAGGTGGTCGCTAAACCAGGTTTGATTGTACCTTGATTAGGCTTAAAGTTACCTCTACTCTTAATTCAGATAGGTACAAAAAGAACTTTTAATTCACAAACATCACTAATTGTTATGCCTTTTGGGCCGTTTCATGCCACTATATTTCAATAAGCTACCAACATCTAAGAGCTACAGTCAAACCTGCTTTAGTGACCACCTGTCTACAACAAGCACATTTTTTGTTTCCCTTGAAAATGGTTTCTCATTGAAACATGTACTAAAAGAACCTGTCTACAAAGACCATGTTTTGTGTTTCCCTTGGGCGGTCGCCGTAGACAGGTTTGACTGTAATAGGTCAAGCTTATGCCTACCATGCTTGCTTCTTGAAGTATTCCTTGAAGACACTGGGTACCATGAAGTCTAGAAGGCACACCGTCATGATGATGAGAGACACTGTGGTAAGGATAGAGGGCTGGATCAACCAAATCAAGCTACAGTAACATAGGGGAAAGAAGAGAAATCCTAGTAATTATGATGATAATGATCGGTGATGATAATAATAAGGATCATAATCAAAATAATATTGACAATAAAGATGAAGATTGTTATTCACTCAATAATAATAATAATAATAGTTATAATAAAAATAATAATTATAATAATAATAATAATAATAATAATAACAAAATAATATTGATAATGATGATGATGATGATACTGCTACTTCTACTACTACTACTCCTAGCTAGCTACGTTACTACCTTTTGGGTAATTATGCAGGGAGATTTTTGTGAAGCGAGTGTTCAAACCGAGCGAGCAAAGCGACCGAGCCATTGCGGGTGGGGTCATGGAGCAGAGCCCCCTTGGAGCTCTTGGTTTTAGTCAACCTCACACCCCCCCCCACACACACACACAAAACAAAACAAAAAAATGATTTTGAACATATTCTAGACATTTTAGGAAATAAAGAAGCTGCGGCTTACATGTAGAAGACAGTGATGGCAGCACACATGATGTAAGGGTACGAGTCTTCGTCCCATTGTAACCAGGCATCTGCTCGGACTATAATGTGCTTCCAATCAGCCAGCGAATCCAACACGGGATTAAGATCGGGATTAAGATCGGGATTAAGATCATTCATCTCCTGTTTAAAAAGATAATTTATTGTGCAGGAAGAAATTACATCATTATCAATTCAAAACTTTTTATCTTTCTTTTCTTTAACTCCCAAATACATGTAGATCTGTTTGACAGAATTTGTGCTTTTGTCACTTTTGACAATCCAATAACAAAAGTAGATCTAGTACTATAACTTCTACTTCCATTCTTCTATGACGCAACTCGTCAAAAGCCTTATCAGCAACTAAACAAGGAAATTGTGTCTCTCGTAAGTTGTGGTACTGGTGCAGTCACAATTGACAAGGCATTACCTATTAGGCCTACTACCTACATGTACATTCCACTCTTTTTTTAAAATATAAACAAAATAGTATGTCTATAGACGTCTAAAACTCAAATACTGAAAAGCAAGAGCCAAGAGACAATTGAACATTATTAAAGGGACTTGGTTACATTGTTCAGATGATAGAAAATGCCAAGGGCAATTAAGCTATATGACTCAAATGCTAGATGTGCAACTTAAGATAATCTGAAAGTTGGAGTGAAAACAGACCATTATTAATGATAAAAATTGGGAAAAACTGATCTGATCGATTCCTTAATTCTCCTTACTATATTATTACAATTTTTAGGTGAATGTATAATAGATTACCCGTATGTAAATCGTTGCAAATCAATGAATTGGCTCTAGACCCTACATACCATCCCAGTCATTATAGTGTTGAAAGATTTGTTAAAGCCTGTCTTAACTCTTACCGGTATGTCTTATTTTTATGGAAAAAACGATGAGGGAAATTCAAAAATGGTTGGGAGAATTTACTGATAGAGGGTGTTGCACAGCATGACGCCTTCAAAGAAAACCACAAATATCTTTGTGGTTTGAACTTTTTTTTTCCATTATCTTCGCATGTTTAACTGTTAGAGGGTTAGTAATCTACTCTAGAAGGAATAATTAATAATCAGTTTTTTTTCATCATCCTCTAACAATGTTATGAAAGGGAACAAAAATAAAAAAAATTACAAGTGCACGTCAGTCAACCTGGGGGCCGTTTCTCGAAACCAACTCCATGACAGTCATATCTTTGTCGGCGACCTACGGAGATGTCATGAAGTGGATAAACCGTTTAAACGAAGCCATGACAGACATGATATCGATATATCGCGATACTAGCAGCTCAAGAACATAGTCTTTGTCACGATCCATTTGATTTA
Organism: Strongylocentrotus droebachiensis; assembly: GCA_035222895.1. Classification (NCBI taxonomy): domain Eukaryota; kingdom Metazoa; phylum Echinodermata; class Echinoidea; order Camarodonta; family Strongylocentrotidae; genus Strongylocentrotus; species Strongylocentrotus droebachiensis. The sequence goes on from JAVYIG010011315.1 coordinate 42,331, forward strand.
TCAAGAATAACCCAAAACAAGTTTTGGGGCTAAAATTGTTCAAAAAGAAATATATACATATAAATTCTCCTAAAATAAATAATAAATAGTGTCATTATCAAATGTAGATCATCAAACGATTTGCATATTTCTGTAAAGATTCTTAAATTGAAGAAAAACCGGTGAGTGCTTTTTTTTCGACAGTCGAATGAAAAGTTACATGTAGTTGAAGGATACCGTAATGTGATAGTTTATCAATACGTACTTTTTTGTTTATTGTGACGAGGAATTTTAGGCAAAATACCTTTTCTCAGCCAGTTTTTATTCTAGAGTCTCATAAATACTCGTTATATAATTGATTTGATATTGAAAATATAATTTGGAAGAAGTAATTAGAGAGGGAATAATAATGCACATAGGCTCCACAGTCAAAAGAACTTCCCAACAGCATCCCATCAAGAAAGAAAAGAGGAAAACCTGAATGGACGAAGCAGGTTGCAGAAGCATATCAGAATGCACTCCAGGGATGGAAACGCTGGAAAAGGGCAGGAAAGCCAAAGAACAACTCAACACATGCAGATTACTACAAACACAAGAAGGAATTCAGAAGGAAACTTCGCCAATCCAGAGCTCAAGAACACAGGAACCTCCTCTCCTGCATTGAATCTGCATCTTCAGCAAACACCAAACTGTTCCATCACCTGATTAAGAAGCAACGACCTGAGAGAAGCAAGAAACTACAAACAGATATGATACATTACAAAGGACAGACTTTTCAAGGGAATGCGATGTCAGAAGGATGGAAACACTACTTTGAAGATCTTGCCCTAACATCACAAGAACCCAAGTTAGACCAATCTAGTGCCCAGATGTCACAACAATATCACACACTCCTAATGTCCTCAGCTCCCACAATGCTTATTACATCCCAGGAAATGGATGAAGCAATTAGAGGCCTTAAGAAAGGTAAAGCAAGTGGGCCAGATGACATCACAACAGAACATATCCAAAACCTTGGTGAAATGGCAAAGAGGCTTATTCTTCTTATCTTCAACGTTCTCCTGACCAAAGCACACACTCCGTTGAGCCTGCAGAAGGGACTTGTAATACCAATTCACAAGGGTAAAGGCAAGAGCACTCAGGAACCAAAGAACTACAGAGGAATAACTCTAACTTCAACCCTTTGCAAGCTAATGGAAATGGTCCTTAAACCTCACCTTGAGAGATCGCTGCTGCAAAACAACATCCCGGATGAACTTCAGTTTGGCTTCAGGAAGCACCATTCGTGTCTTCTCACATCCAGCTGCGTAGAACTAATCATAGAGATCAACTGTGCCAACAAACAACCCACCTTTGTAGCCCTACTGGATGCAGAGAAAGCTTTTGATAAGGTTTGGCACGCTGGTCTGTTCCAGAAGCTAACATCGACAAGTATTCATCCTCAACACCTCAACATGGTCAGATCCCTCTACAACAACATGCAAAGCCAAGTCCTTTGGGATGGAACTGTAAGTGACCCCTTCCCAATTCTACAGGGAGTAAGACAAGGTGGTGTACTGTCACCCCTTCTCTATATTACCTTCATTGACGAACTGATGAAAATCCTCCGCAACAAGGATCTTGGATGCAAGTTGCTAGGCAGATACTCTGGCCTTGTGGTACTAGCTGATGACGTAGCCCTGCTGAGCTCGTCACCTTCTGAACTACAGGCAATGCTTGACGTCGTCGATAGCTATACGAAACGATGGAGATACAAGATCAACCCAAGCAAAAGCTGTGTAATTACCTTCAACAACAAAGGGAAAAATATGTCTCAACCTCCGTTGTGGAAGCTTGGACATGACACAGTGCCATCTGTGCTGCAACATCCGCACCTCGGCATCATAAAATCAAGCATAAAGAGGAATTCAGCAGAAGATATAATCTCCAAAGGAGTGCGGACCTTCTATGCACTCACTGGATCAGGAGCATACACAGGAGGACTCCTTCCCCAGCATAGTGTATCCCTTTGGAAAGTATACTGTATCCCGCGAATGCTATATGGATCAGCAGTGGAAAAGATCACCAAAGGGATGTCAGCTAGACTTGACCAGGCCCAACACCAACTGTTCAAGAAAATCCTTGGTCTCCCAAGAACAGCAGCTGATGATGCTATATATCTCCTCTTAGGACTTATGCCGTTAAGCAACCAAGTCGATATTGAGAAGCTTCAGATGATTGGGCAAACATTAGACCTGCCTCATGAAAGATTTGAGTATCGGACATTTCTACATGCCTTGACCAAATCTACCCTCTCCATCAACTCCTGGCAAGCCATCCTAATGAAGTACAGACTCCCAGATCTCCATACCCTCATACAACACCCAATTCCGTACACATTGTGGAAGAAGAAATCCAAGAGGGCAGTGATGGACGTAGTGAATGACAACATCCTACAAGCAATAGAAAAGAAGTCGTCCCTGTCACTGTGGAGGAACATGCCCATACCAGACCCAATGCTCCTGTATCCACAGACCAGCAGCTCACAGTTTCTGAGGCAAGCGATCATAATAAGATCACAGTTGGCATGCAACACATACCTAACCCAAACTAGGCTTGTCACCATTAAGAAAGCAACCTCAACCACTTGCCGTCTTTGCCACCAGGAAGATGAGGATAATATCCACTTTGTGGCCTCCTGTAATATCCTAGCGTCACACCGAAGTGACTTCATCGGAGAAATGCAGAGCAGACACTTTTCTGAAACCACCCTCTCATACTTCAACTTCAATGATGGCTTTGCATTCACAAAAGCTATACTTCTTCCCAACCACCTCATGCTCCCATCAAATCTATATGATAGACTGAACACTCTAATTCTACTCTTCCTCCATAAAATTCACATTGCCCGTACCTCTATCCTTTCCTCTCCCACTTGAATGTTTGTAACTACAATGTCAACAGCTGGAGACGAAAGGCACCAACACTGACGCTTGCAGAATACAACTGCAGATCTCTGAGAACAACGGAGGAAGAAGAAGAAGAAGGTAACCTAAGAAAAGACTATGGATCGACTATGGAAAACGGTGTTTAACATTATTATCTCTCTTAGATCTATTTATATTTTTCAGTTTCAAGTTTTTTATTTCTGCATTTTCCATAAACAATAACAAAAATAACAATGAATACATTTTAGCAATATAATGATAAGTAATACAAGTAGTAATTCATGTAAATAAATAAATATAAATAATCAATAGTACAATTAATCGTATTTGAAAAGAAAGAAAAGGGGGAGAATGCAGAAGACCGATATCGTAAGCAGAGCTTGAAATGATACCGGCCTTACAAAAGGAGGAGAGGAGACAGGAAGAAAGAGCGGGTGAAGAGAGTGCTGTGCAAAGTGAAGAGTGCACTGCGCGAGCTCCTCAATCTATCAAAATAATTTCCTTTTTATATACAAATAAACAATGAATATTAAAACAAAATACATATTCTTTCATCTTCACTTTAAAGGAAACAAGTGTTGTACATAATTTTAATGTTATAAGCAAGGAGTTCCACACATCGGGTCCATTGTTATGTTATAGTTTAATGATTTGTGATTTAATGTTTATATTCAGCTTTTTAAAATTTCTGTATAGATCTAATTTGTATTATCACTTTTTTACATTTGCATTTCGCATCCCAGAGAATTACGTACCAAACTCGTCTATATTTTTCTCAAAATGATAGTGAAACTAATCGTACATTTTGCGGACCATGGAATAGCAACAAACTGACTTGTGATGGCGCTTTACAGCAATTAAAAAGATATGACGGGTTCGGAGCAGTGACAACTCATTGTCGCGGAAGTTGTCGCTCATCTTGGCAAAGACGGCTTCGTGAAACACTTAGCTGACAAGTTGCGCGACAGTGGCGAGATGTCGTTGATCTTGTACTTGTAGTTATGACGGTTTTGAGAAACGGCCCCCTGCCCTGGCCAGGAATATGACGGGCACACAATTCTCAGGCCCGAATTCACAAAGGAGGTTTAACTTAATAAACTTTAAAACCTCATTTACAGGCTTAATTGCAGAATACCCTACCATATTGTTAGTCTTCATACATAACCCATGGCCATGATGGTTTCATGATGGACTCAGAGTTTTGGACTCTGAGCTCTGTCTCTCACACATTGCACACCCGGGACCCCGCCGGGCCGATTCGATTTGTAAACACGGGAGATCTCTGTGACAGCGTATGCTGCTAGCTGCACACAGCACAGGAGCGGACAGGATATTTCCTTGTTGACGCTGACGCAATTCGCAACCAACAAAGTTAGACTAAAAATTATGACCAAGTGAATCGCCAATAAAACGAGTACCTCGTAGATCTCTGCCAAAATAATCATCTTACCATCTTCAGCTATCTAATCGCTTCTTTTCAATGCAGGTTAGGGCCACAGTTTCAATGTTATGACGCCTGATCAGCACCGGAACGTTTTGACTTTTGACGTTTTGTTATTATTATTGTAAAATTTAAAAAACGAATGAAATACGGTGGCTTTGATGATCGGATAAAAAATGAAAAGAAATATGAGGAAACGCATACAAGCGGCAGTCATCTCATATTCATGGTTGCACATGCACTGCACTGTACTAGTCTGTAAAAGCTGAGTTTGAGCTGAGCTGACTGAATAAAGAACTGGATATGTAAGTGTATTACTGCTGAATATGTGAACCCTATCACTATCAGATGAAGTAAGACTCAACTAAAGCTGCGCTACCGTACACCGTCACCAGTTTCATGTCCATGATCTGATGATTGGAAATAATCTCAATAACTTTAAATTATAAATATAATCAATAATATTGACTGTGTCAGACTGTCAGCTCAACTGTGATGTGTCTGAGTCAGTAGGGACTTTTAGATTTACAAGACGAGAACGTGGACCGCCACGTGTGACATCCTTTTATATGACATCCTTTGAAATTGAAGGCACTGCCAGGCATGGCCCAGGCCCAGTGCCTTAACACAATGTCACACGCGGCAGTCCACGCTCTCGTCGTGTAAATCTAAATGTCCCTAGATCCAGTGACTATAGACTGCGACCCTTGTGAGTAACATGAGTGGCAGCTATAGTGCCTATAAATAATATATGACTGAGCAGTTTGGCTTTTCACATGATCTTTGAAGATTAAATTTTGCATGTGGTATGTCTATGGGAGATGAGATACCGGTAGCTCAGTTGGTAGAGCAGTGCATGGTCTCTTAATCCGTCGACCCAGCGCGTATGCGCGAGTGCCCTTTGGTAAGTCAAAAATCCTCATGATATACCAGGTCACTTGGAGAGGACCTAAATTAGCTGTGAGTCCTCCGGTTGCTTAACGATCATTTAGATTTCTTAGCAGTCATATACAAGATGTACTGCATTATTTTATTGCATGGGCTTGCAGTTTTAACTAGCTTTTATTCATGTGGGTAGTATAGTCAATAGTCATGAATTTCTAAAATACCTGAAGAGTTATGTTGGGTTTGAAAAGGGACAGAAAATAATGAGAAAGTGAGGAAGTATTCTTTTGGTTTCATCTACGGTAATGGAGGTAACGCGGCCAGACAAAAACAAAGTGAACTATAAAATAAAAAGAAAAGAAAAGATGATTAGTACTACAAAATCGGAGAATAGCATTGAAGAGATTAAGCTTTTTGACTTGCACTCGATCATCAGAGTAAAACGCAAGAATGAAACAAAAAGCCAAAATCAGACAATATAAACGGAAACTAAAAGGAAACAAGGTGCGAATATAACAAGCGCTGATTGGCTGTCAAAAGTAACAGTAAATTAGGCTTATGCCAGCCGTTTATACCAGTAAATCGCTTTAAGGACAATTGATAATAAAGGTCGATCACCTATCCAAAAAGTTTGATCTTCTTTCTCATTTAGTTGCCTGTAGTGGTAATGTGTTATCAACTATTGACTATATTGTCCTGGCCGGGTACTCTCCTGTTTTTATGATCCTTTGAAATGTTAAAATGTGTTTATTCTTTTTTATTTGTAGATTAAAACTCAACAATGTGTGAAGCTGGCAGCTTGATTGGTCAAATTGCAACACAATGCAAGATTGATACTGGACTGTATGCAGACTCGGTAGAGTGGTGTCCAACCCCAACTCTACAGGACTATGTAGTCTGTGGGACATATCAACTTCAAGAAGATGCAAGCACAAGCAATGGTCAAGCTCAGGTATGCAAAGTATTTATAATATGGTTCAAATTATTAAGACAAATATCTCATGATTGTTTTCTTACGTTACTATATTGCCAAATCATGAGTCGAAAGGAGAAAACATAATACAAATCTCGCTTTTAAATATCTTTCTCCTTTTTTTCTTCTCTCCTGGTCCTCAACCTCTCTCCAATATCTCTCTTCTCCCTATCCCTTTTCCTTAAATTGTATCTTAATCTCTATCTCTCTCTCTCTCCCACACCTCCTCCTGTTTATCTGTCCACATCTTCTGATTTGCTTTTATTTCTCTTTCTCATTCTTTCTCTGCTTACCCCCACCCCTTCCCCACACCCCTTCCCCACCCTCTCTCTAATAGGATTCTGAAGATGAAGCGACAGTTAAAAGAAAGAGTACCAGGAAGGGGCAGCTCCAACTCTACAAGCTTCAAGTGGAAGAAAGTTCATCATCAGATGTGACTGGGATCCTGGAAGAAGTTCAGAAGGTCGACGTGCCCGGAATTTTAGATATAAAATGGTGAGAACAAGGTACAGATACCATGCACCATTGTGTGCTGCCATATGTGTGCTGCTGTCTCTACAATGAGCATTGAACTAATTGGAAAAGGTTTTACAAAAATTGGAAACAAATATCCACTCCCCAAATAAATAATACAGATAATAAATAAAACAAAACAAAAGGGGGGGGGGTAGAGATAGTCAGAGAGAGAATGAGAGAGAGAGACAGAGAGAGACACAAAGAGAGAGAGAGAGAGACAGAGAGAGGGGAAAAGAGATGGGAAGGCATTGTATCCATTACAGCATGATAAAATGAATTGTAAACTTAAATCTGACATAAGCCCCATAATATTAGAGAGCAAAAATCAAACAAAATCTATGTCATAGGTAGCAACAGTTTAACTAAGGCCAAATATAAAAAATAGCATGTTTTTTTTGTCCAGACTTCTATAAAAAAAAGGAGGAGGCAAGGTTATTCACTATTTGGCAATTTTTTGCTTCTTTTTCCAAGATGGCTGCCATGCTAATTATAGCTGGCCAAGCCTATTTTTTGTACAGATATTGTGCTTTAAAAAAAGGAGGCGGCAGCCAAAAAGGAGGCCGGCGGGGACGAGACACACTCTACTTTTGTTATTTGGTCTAACATGATTATGAGTGATCTTAGGATGTGGCTGCACTCAAGCCTGCTTGGTATTCATAAGCTTGCAAGAATTGTATTATTTGTTGATTGTTTCCTGTAGGAATCAACATTTGACTGATGGCAAAACACATCTTGGACTAGTTGATGCAGAAGGGGATCTACAACTCTTCACACTAAACAAAACAGAGGTACTAAAATCAAGTTGGTATGCTTAATAGCCATCTTCCCACCTATCTCTCCCCCCCCCCCCCAAAAAAAAAGGCTCAACTGCACTGCAGAATAGAATACCGTACCTCGCTATGCATCAGTACACTGCTGGGGTAGGGTCAGAATCGGAATCTCGGTTATGGTAGGGTCAGGATGAGCTGGCTTAACCTTGAAATAACTTGCATCCACAAGGCAATAAATTTGAGTTTGGACCCCCCCCCCCCCCCCTCCCCCTCTTCTGCTGCTTGTAGTTATTTCGCTAACCATAGGATCGCATGTGGTTAGTAACTTTGAGTTTTATAACCACGGTTGTGTTCGCACAGTCTGTAACTAAGACATAACCTCAGAGTTTAAAACCGTGACTTAAACTGTTCGTTTACAGATTGTCTTGTGAACCTGACTGATGACAATTATTTGTTTGTATATTTTGTGCTCTCTTGCAGGAAGATAGTCGGCTGATCCCTACTTCAAAAACAAACCTTGGAGACGATTGTCTTGGTCTGAGTCTTGACTGGTCAACTGGAAAATATGCTAGGTAACTACTTTCTAATATTTAAAGTTCTTGTTTGTGTTTTTGTTTTGTTTACTTTGTTTTGTTTTGGATTTACAGCAGAAACCATGAAGAAACGATTTAGTTGTATTAACTAATTGAATCACTACAATGTACAATATCTGTAAGATTGATAATATCATTGAAGGTAACATGCAGCAAAAGCCTTTTTCTAATGGTTCACTGAAATTCATGATTCTTTCACCAGTATCATTTGGGTGTGGATATCTAATTTCTTTTGAGAGGTGTGTCACGATCAAGTCGAATGAACTTCGTTTTATAGACTTGCAGTTGATATTAAGCCAATGAATGCTTACAAATCTGGCTTCTACAATTAACACACTTCAGTCATTATTGTTATTTACAATGTAAAAGACTTGGTGTGATTAATTCCCTCTTTAATTATCTTTTGACATCCCAGTAACCAACCAAGTATTATCTGCAGTGACTCAAAGGGGAGACTGTCTCTGTGTACAGCACAAGAGGGCGCTTCATCGTTCGTAGTCCAACAGCAGTGGTTGGCACATGGCTTTGAAGCATGGATCACGGCATTCAACTACTGGTCTCCAGCCGTTGTTTACTCGGGTAATAATCCTAATAACAACTACATTTATATTGCACACATATCCATCCGAGGGGATGCTGGCTTTAGCCCAGCTGCCCTAAGGCACTCGGGGCATTCAGGGAATTCCTACCAGGTACTCATTTTACTTCACCTGGGTGGGTGGAGAGCGCCAATACACCAGTTTACCGTTACGGGCCCAATTTAAACAAAGCCAATGACCTCTAGAGGTCAGTGGTTTATGCGTAAATTAAGATTGCGCCCATGCAAATTATGATGATATTACTGCCTGCGCGCTGCGTTGTGCGCTCACATCATAATTTGCATGGGAGCAATCTTAATTTACGCATAAACCACTGACCTCTAGAGGTCATTGGCTTTGTTTTAAAGTCAATTAAAATGGCGCCTATGTCTGCGCATGCGCACTGATGTAACCGTAAACTGGTGTATTGTAGATTTATTGTCTTGTCAATGTCTCCTAGTTAGTAGAAGAATCATCATAAAAGCATAAAGTGTTTGCATTTCTGATGCAAGGAAATAAAAGATAGAAAGAAAGAAAGAAAGAAAAACAAAATTGAGAAGTTTCATATGAATTCTCTCAAACTGTTCTGCAAATGCAAGATACAAGTGGATACATGTAGTGTATGTATTGAATAAAAACGAGGCATAAAAGTCCCTTACTTTTTGGTTTCTAGTTCTCTATTTTATCTCTGTCTCTGTTTCTCCCCTCCCAATCCTTCCATCTATCTCATTACTTTGATTCCTATCTGTCTCTCTGTTTGTGCACTCCCCTATATATTTCATTTATCCATCAATCATATATTATTTCATGGTTTTATGAATTGTTAATGTATTTTCCTTCTGTTCTTTACAGGAGGCGATGACTGTAAGTTTAAGGGATGGGACACACGGACAGATTGCCAACAGCCATTGTTTACAAGCAAAAGGTAATAACTTCTACCGTACATGTAAAGTAAATGGTACATTGCTCATAGCAATTCATTCATATAGGCCTGTACTATTGTTGGTTTCATATGTAATATTATACTGCTTTGAAGTTAGTTTAGAACCAAAAAAAACAAAACAAACAAAGGTAAATAATTTCATAGTACCATATGTATTGTAGTTCATGAAATGTCAATGTTCAGTGCTGGTTTTGAAAGAAATTATGGTTTTCTTGATACATAATTTGTGCTAACTTTTAAATACCTGTTCTAGCAATCACCTGTATAGAAAGACCACAATTTTGATTTCCTTTGAAATTATGCTTCTCATTGAAACAAATATTAAAGGAAACCTGTGTGTAATGACCACCTGGCTGTAAAGATCCCTTGTGTATTTTATGGTGTTTTTTCTATACAGGTTGCACTGTATTACAAATATTTTTGATATTCAAACTGATCTCTCATTTCCTTTCTCTCTTTTTCTTTCCTGCAATCTTGTCCTACACCAGGCACATGATGGGAATTTGTAGTCTTCACTCCAATCCTTTCAAAGAGTTTTGCTTAGCTTCTGGAAGGTGAGTTATGAAATTTAGTGTCATATGGTAAAGGGTTCTAAAGTTACCATATCCGCCCGCCCGCCCCCATATATTCCTAGGAGGCGCAAAAGCTCAGTCGGTAGAACAGGGGTCTCGTAATCCGGCAACCCAGGTTCGAAACCAAGGCTCTAGTGCCCTTTGGTAAGGCATTATCCTCTTTACCAGGTCTCTTGGAGAGGACCTAAAGCCATTGGTCCTCTGGTTGCTTACTAACAAGCATTTATGATTTCTTAGCAGTCAGGTAAAATAACCACCATTACACACTACATACATGACTATTATTATTAAAGCCTTTCTATATCCTTTTGAAAGGAATCCTCTCATTTGGCCATGTCTCTTCCTTTTTTTCAAAGCTACGATGAGAATGTCTTCTTGTGGGACACACGCAACATGAGATGCCCCACCTCGAAGCTGTCTGTTGGGGGCGGGGTCTGGAGGTTAAAGTGGTGTCCCCTGGACGGGAGCCTTCTGCTAGCAGCCTGTATGCACAATGGATTCCACATCGTTGACTGCAATGAGGCAAATACAGGTATGTCTAGGCTGTGTAAATATATCTTAGAGTGAACCAATAAGTTGAGGATATATTTTATGAAATGAGTACCAGTATCAGGGTGGTCCACAAAGTAACGAACAAAAATTCAAAGGTGAAATATTGCAACTTGGAAGTTAGAAGGAGTATGAACTGATGAGTGTTAATATTTAAAATGCAAAGTCCCTTGCGGTAGGGGTCCAGGATGATATCGGGATGAGCTATGGGATTGGAGATGCTCTTCTATGCAATCTGAACCATCTTTTGAAGAAATTTCAAAGGGAACTTGAGACTGATATTTTCACAAATAACCACTGGTTTGTTTTTCTTCAATTCTATAACTTGTTGCTGCGAAAATCTTTAACCTGTAGCTGATTTTTAAAGCTGTACAATAAAAAATTTAACCTGTCACTGATACATGTTAAAACCTCTTGTGGACCATCCTGGGGTATTCCATTCTGTGATATCACTTTGCAAAGTAATGAACGAGTAAACGAAATTGTTTTCCATTATCCTTAGTCAAGCTGCCCTGATAAGGCCCTCTGGCATTCAAGGAATTTCTTTTTACCGGTAACCCATTTACACCACTTGGATGGGATTGACAAACATAGATTAATGTCTTGCCAAAAGATATTAGTGCTGCGGCAAGACTTGAACTGTGAATTATGTGATTCACACTCTAGTGAAGTATCGACCAGTCCATGATGGCAAAATATTGATTAATGTTGATTAATTTTTTTTAAATTTTTTTTTTTTAAATTTCATTCTGATATTTAGACAGGGTGACTCATTATCACCAATAATGCTGGTCTTCCATGAGGCCCTGTCAAACATAATAGGGAACAATAGTTTTAAAAAAATAAAAATAAAAATAATAATAATAACAAAATCATGAACATGACTACATGAGTTCATAACAGCAATAGAGAATAAGTAGGAACATGTATAAACATATATACAAAGCATTTGGTATCCTCATAATGAATGAATGTTTTTTTTGTTTGTTTGCTTTGCTTTTTCGTTCAAGAAAATGTTGTTGCATATTTATAAATCAAAATGTAACATTATAGTATAGACAGTAATTAGTTTTTAAATCCAATGAAAACAAAAATTAGCATATTTTGGTATGTATTAGACTTTGAAAAAAGGCAATACTTTTGAGAGTTCATAAACAAAGTATAGAAACTACTTAGGCTCGCTGAGTTAAAGGTAATACAAAGTTTTGGTATGGGGTCGTGAATTTGGTTCAAATGAACATATTGGAAGCATATGCGATCCTACAATATTCATTGATCGTTGTCGCGGTCGAAATCGACTCTAAAGTTATGAAATTGTAAATAATAAACACTTTATGTTGTATAGCTCCCTCTCAAGGTCAAGATATTAATTAAACGATAAAACAATGTTTCTTGACTAAAATCGACCAATTAGCTACCCTCATTCGGAAATTGTATACCTCAATTACATATTCTGAGATTTTCATGGTCGCAGCTACCATTGTACGGCTGTAGGAGCTATTTGAAATTTATCAAAATTTACCGGGAGCACCGGTAAATCTTTATATTCAATTTTTCTCTAAAGCAGAAGCGTTTTAGGGGCTAAAGATTCTAGTGTTTTTAATACATCCACAGGGGCATCCAAATATCAAAATTGTAAAGAATCACTATCCACCCATTTTTCAAAATTTCCCAACACTTTGTAATACCTTTAAGAAAGACAATGGGCATACCAAAATTGTTATATACAAATACATCATTGAGTTTATGACCTCCGTTTTTGATGGCTGTTGTTGCGTTATTTCTTCACCCTAATGCAGGGAATGGGTCCATGTCAGTTATTGCTTCTTATATGGATCATGGATCACTTGCATATGGAGCAGACTGGTGCAGGACCACACTTCAGGCTGTCTCTCAACCTTGTGACACACTACCCACTCACACTATAGGATCACCAGTCCACTCAGACTGTATGCCCAGTACAACTCCTTTAGCACCAGGTTCAGAACTCTCTCAGAATGAAAGCACATCACCCCTTTTCAAAGAGAAGGGGCTACCAGTCTCAAATACCTCATCTTCTGCCAAGGACTCCTTACCCACTAGTGATCGTCTTGATAGTGGAGCCCATGAGAGAGAATCACCACTCAAAAATAAAAGTATGGGATCTCATGATTGTCATGGAAATTCTGCTCAGGATCAGACTTCGAATTCAGAACAGTTAGAACTTGACATGAAATTATCGAAAGTGACTCAAGATTTATCCCTAGCTGAAAATATTGACCAATCAAGGCCTGTGAAAGGAACAGAGAAAACAGAATCATTTAACAGACCAGAAGAATCAAGTAACTCAAATAGATTAATTGGTACATGCTCATTTTATGATCACCATTTTCATCTGTGGACTTGGAATCAAATGGAAACATTATAAAGTTTTGCTACATTCTTATTGTTTATTCTATGACAGTTACATACATTTTATGTCTAGATACTCTTTGTTTTTTATACAGTCATCTTTTTTGTCTTCTTTTTTAGTCTTTGCAGAGAATTTGTTGACCTTCTCTCTTTACGTACATTTTTTTTTCTCATTCAGCTATCTGTCTTGGCTCTTGGGTCATTCATGTCAAACTCACCGCACACTATGAGATCTGAATTACGATGAATTTGTAATAGCATATAAACATTTAAAGTTATAAAAGCTTAATGATTGAGGATCTGAAAAGTGATGAATGAAATCTTAATTTTAGTGGATTCCAAGTGGTCGAGTCCTGGAAAGAGGAAAAGCTAAATTGGCTCAGAATCATTGTTACATCAGACTAGTAGTGTGATTGTCCAATATTTGAAGTCTACTTGGCTTTTATTCTGTATACTGACATGCAATAAAATTCCAGTTGTTAGTATTCCCATTACTTAGAACCTAAATAAAAAAGATGTTTGAGTAGATTTCCATATCCAATACAATTGCCATTTCAAGGAGCGTTGGGCTTAACTCATAGATTTTTTGTTTTAATCCAAATTTTGAGAACTCTAGAACTTGTGGTTCAGTACAAGAGAAATCAATAATTGTATGTCCTTGACTTTGGATATATCCTAGTTATATTTACAAATTAATCTCATTGAATATTACTGGTTAGACCTCCGACGCCCCCCTCCCACCCTATAAATGCTTGGAAAATAGGATTCACAGTTTGTCACACAGAGTGATAGTTCATTACCACCAGCTTTAGGAGAACCATTAATAAAAGGTCATCATCATAAATCCCCCTTGCCCGAATCATCTCTGAAACTTAAAGGCAAGCTCGATTAATTCATAGGTTGACAACGATTTTAGCTGCATGTGAGATAATTCATTGGTAAATGCCATGCAAAAGTGAAATATCGTGCATGTGGACTGTTAACAGCATCTGTCTGCCTATATTTTGTAAATTTTGCTTTCATTTATATTCTAATATCTTTGCTGCAAAAAAAAATTAGCAATTACTGTACATTGATCAATTGTTACCCTATTCATGTTTTCAAAATAACCATAATAAATCTCTCATTAGAAACTTCAATTCTAGTCTCTTGCCTCCTTTACATTTTTAGTGTGAATATTGATACGTGTTGGATATATAGCTTTGATTAGTTGGTTTGGAACAGCCCCCCCCCCTCCCCCCTCCCCCCCCCCCCTCGACAAGAAAAACAAATGAAATGGCTATGGCAATAAATGTGATTCAACTTGGAAGTGTGGAGAAAAAATATTTTTCGTTTGGCAAACAGGTGCAAAGAAAATCTCCTGCTTCAAACAATTTTTACATTACATTCGATCAAGATCATGCAAGGAGCAACTTTTGAAAGAAGTTTGGCATTCCCATGTTTGATATGACCAAGAAGTTGTTAGCAACCTGTGAAGTACGTAGAAAATATTTACCCCCGGTAGCTGTGAAATTGAAATGTAGAAATTTAAAATGCCAAAATGAGTGCACTGCCCGGGAATCGAACCCGGGTCGCAAGAATGGGAATCTTGCATGATACCACTACACCAGCAGTGCTTATGACGTAGCAATGCGATTTTTATAAATTTAACCTTGGTATTCAAAAATGCATTCAGTCTCTAGACATTATTTGTAAAATTAATTTTGTATGAAATAAAAGTATGATGAAAAATGTATTCAATTTCATTCATTGGGTATATTAAATATAATTGTCAAAACCCAACAGGAAGAAAACAATGTAAAAAATCATCATAAATATAAACAAAAATTGATAATTTTTGTTTATATTCCTGGAATGAGAATAATATTTATTATTCAATGAGATCGATTACCGTCAGCTATCGTGTGAAATAGAAAATTTGTTTTGAAACGCGATGTTGAACGTCTTCACAATTTTTCCATTAAAACATGTATAAATTGACTCAAGGCCCAAGCAAGTTCAATGTTTCGAAGAGGAGGGGTGAGTTTACCTGATTTTCAATATTTGAATTCAATCTTTTTTTCTTTTCTAGAGTATTTAAGTGCGATATCTTCACGAATAATTGCGTCATCCAATTGCGCGACGATTCAACGCGTGTTACGTGAAGCTCAGCGGTCCTCGAATGTGATACCGCCCCGAAGTTCAGGGCTACTTTTTGGTAGATATACCGGGGTGTCGCGTACGTGTGTGATGCATGAGTGCAACCTAATTACAGTTTACATGTTGGGGTAGAGTCTAATAGATTCTGATCTTAAATAGAAATATATTTAACCTGTGAGACCTGAGATTATGTTGACCTCTAAGTCTAGATTGGATGAGGTTAGCAGATCTCGAGCCTTGAGGTCGTACGTCGTGACGGTGAGTGAGTGTGATGCAACAACAGAACATCAACAGTCGTGTTTGCACGATTCAATCATGATTTGCCATGTTAAAAAAAAGGAGATAGCTTTAGGCCTAGATCTACCAGTAGTAATCGGCGGTCCTGCTACCCAAATATGAAAAATCAAATATCTTATGCTAGTCTGTAAGGGTGATGGGTATCATAAAATAAACTGTATTTCAAGTATTTTCAGATTTAGAATCAGATTTTTTTTAGTATCGCAAGCTCAAAAGTATCTCACCGCATGTATCCTATCACTACGTACGTACGTTCATACCAACGTATAGAAAGGGGTCCAGACAACTCGCCACAAAGACAACCCGCCCCAAGACAACCCGCCACAATACCCTGGACATCCCGCCACAATACCCTGGACAACCCGCCACAATACCCTGGACAACTCGCCACAGCCTTTTCGGACAACTCGCCACACTTTTTCCCATCATGATTTCTAGATCTAAAATGAAATGAAATTGTCATTTTTCATGATTTTCGTGCTTTTATAAACACATAAAGTCATTACAAAGAATAAAGAATAAAGTTGATTTCTCTGATTGTAACAATAATATATATTGAAATGAAATTGTCATTTTTCATGATATTCGTGCTTTTATAAACACAGTCATTTAATACAAAGAATACAGTTGATTTCCCTTGTAACAATAATATACTTTTAATGGTAGGATACTGGAAGCACTGGCGTACTGATAGGGGGGGGGGGGTGGGCAGTTGACCCGCGAAATAAAATTGAAATGTGGTTTATTTCTAGATTTTCTGGGTTAGTTTCGTCAGAGGCGGCATTCTTTGTTGGGAGGGGGGGGGGGACACTGTGCCCCCACTTTTCCAGGTTCCCCTAAAGTGCCCCCTTATCCTTTGTACATGTCCTTTCCCCTTCTGATAATTTTTAATGGTAGGAATTCATGGAAGGATAGGCCTACTGGAAGCACTGGCGTACTAATGGGGGAGGGGGCAGTTGACCCGCGAAATAAAATTGAAATGTGGTTTATTTCTAGATTTTCTGGGTTAGTTTCGCACTTTTGCCCACAGTCAGAGGCGGCATTCTTGGTTGGGGGGGGGGGGGGGGGCACTGTGCCTCCACTTTTTCAGGTTCCCCTAAAGTGCCCCCTTATCATTTTGTACATGTACCTTCTGTGTGCCTACTTTTCTTTCTCAGATGTTTTAATTATAATGTTACTCATAATTACATAAAAGAACTTTTCAGTCTTTCTTCATTAGATTGTCTTTAATATTCATCATGTAATTTTTCAAATGGGAGCTTATACTTTTAGCTCGCTTGCTCGAAAATCGATATTCAGTCCATCACACCAAATTGCGAAGTACGTTGCTTAAACAATATGTTGTTCCACGTAAAGAAATAAACAAATATTGATGTCATTCGTGGTAATGTATTCACAATCTTGACGAAGGCGTAGGCCTTTATACAAATATCTAAAAATGGTTTTTATTAATGTTGATGTGTCCCTTTGTTGGTGCCCCTTTTTCAGAAATCCAGCCATTCTTGCGATCATAGGCGCCAGAAGTGGGGGCAGGGGACTTGCCCTCCTCCCAACGAAAAAGTGTGTGTGTGGGGGGTGGGGGTCAAAACGAATTTCCACTCCCCCCCCCCCCCCAAAAAAAAAAAAAAAAAAAAAAAAAAATCAGCAATAAAGCAGCATAATTGATTACTATTTAGTAACCAAAAAGAACATACAAAAATAATAAAACCTAAATTGAATCAAATTAAAATGATATTCCATTCAAAGAAAAGGAAAGTGAACTGGAATTAAAATTTCCTAAACATTCCGCATGACCCTATATTCATCAAGGGAGGATTTTATAATAGCGATACGCTCATAATTATGTATCCTGGAAATTTATTGTGAGAGGATGGGAAAGCGTGTGTGTATTTTTTATAATAGGGGTGAGAAGACATGAGCCCCTCCTGAACACTGATGGGGGGGGGGCAGTTGCTCCCCAAATAAAAATACAAAGTGGTTTATTTCTAACTCGATACCAGTGATTTTAATAATTATACCTTTTTATGCGTTTGTTGGAAAAATTACAATCGGGCAACCAACAAATATGCTTATTTGGAAGCCTTTATGTCAGGGCCTGCACTTTTTGAAAAATTATGTTAAAGAGAAAGAGGAAGAAAAAACGAGTGGCCTGCTAGTTTCACAAATGATCTATCAAAATATGCTCATCTTGGCGTAATTAAATGCCTAAATCCCCTGAGCTTACAGGGGCTCCGTCCTCTGGACCCCCACTAAGGGCCCTAACGTGGGCACATGGATGCTCATCGGACCGTAAGTATACATACCATTATAATTAAAACATCTGAGAAAGAAAAGTAGGGCACTTATCAGAAGGGAAAAGGACATGTACAAAATGGTAAGGGGGCACTTTAGGGGAACCTGAAAAAGTGGAGGCACAGTGCCCCCCCCCCCCCCCAACCAAGAATGCCGCCTCTGACTGTGGGCAAAAGTGCGAAACTAACCCAGAAAATCTAGAAATAAACCACATTTCAATTTTATTTCGCGGGTCAACTGCCCCCTCCCCCATCAGTACGCCAGTGCTTCCAGTAGGCCTATCCTTCCATGAATTCCTACCATTAAAAATTATCAGAAGGGAAAAGGACATGTACAAAGGATAAGGGGGCACTTTAGGGGAACCTGGAAAAGTGGGGGCATAGTGCCCCCCCCCCAACCAAGAATGCCGCCTCTGACTGTGGGCAAAAGTGCGAAACTAACCCAGAAAATCTAGAAATAAACCACATTCCAATTTTATTTCGCGGGTCAACTGCCCACCCCCCCCCCCCCTATCAGTACGCCAGTGCTTCCAGTATCCTACCATTAAACAAAATCTGGGACAGAAAAATGCAGCTGTTATAGACCTCTAGATCAAAAGTATATTATTGTTACAAGGGAAATCAACTGTATTCTTTGTATTAAATGACTGTGTTTATAAAAGCACAAAAATCATGAAAAATGACAATCAGGGAAATCAACTTTATTCTTTATTCTTTGTAATGACTGTGTTTATAAAAGCACGAAAATCATGAAAAATGACAATTTCATTTCATTTTAGATCTAGAAATCATGATGGGAAAAAGTGTGGCGAGTTGTCCGAAAAGGCTGTGGCGAGTTGTCCAGGGTATTGTGGCGGGTTGTCCAGGGTATTGTGGCGGGATGTCCAGGGTATTGTGGCGGGTTGTCTTGGGGCGGGTTGTCTTTGTGGCGAGTTGTCTGGGATTCTATAGAAATACACATGGCGTATAAAGTACCGGGGCCCGAGGACTGGCTTGTCAGATCCTTTGGGTGTGTGCTCGCGATTGCTTGATCGACCCTTCCGCGGCACAAAATTTTATGCATTCATTTCATGCAATGGAAAATTATACGTGCAATATATCACTGTTTTTTCCATAGCCAAATGACGTACAATGACTTACCCTAATTCATTGTTTTGAGTGACATGGATAGGATTATGACGCACACCTCCGTCACAAATTTGACGGACAAAACCAGGGAATGACGCACCCATGTCCGGGGTAGTAGGGTGGGACTTTAACATTGACAATTGCATAACAGTGTACCTATTTACTTCTACTTCTACTTCTACGACGATACTCAGCAGGATCCATATCCATATCTATCTATCATGAGTACCCTATTTGTATTACTTATGATTATGAAATATACTTAACATGACTGAGATGATTGAAAATTTGAAATAATGTAGACTACATGTACGCATGAATCTGTATTAAAAAATAATTAATTTTTTTGGTAATATAAAATTCTCATTCATTCTTTTAGTTCTTAAATGGAAAATTAGTAATTTCTTACTTTTTTTCTCATTCAAATCACAGGATTACAGCAACCAGTAGATGAAGGAGA
>JAVYIG010011316.1:0-61749 GCA_035222895.1 Strongylocentrotus droebachiensis
GAAGGGTGACATCATGCTCTCAAACATTCACATTCATATACAGATGAAGGGAGAATTTCACTTTGCAACTCACCACTAAAAACACTGCAAGAATTTCTACATATGAAGGAAGGCTGCAATCACAGTTTAGTGCAGAAAAACCACTCCTGGCACCAGTTGTAAGGATCCACACAAGACAAAAGTGGTCTTACATGTTTGAGGACTTGAGCTGCACTATTAGATTTTATTACAACCACAAAATGGCTGCCAAGATGGCTGACATGCAGTCCATCAAACAATAATACCCAATCACAAGATTGGACAATAAGTAAGTAACCAATAGAAAAGCTTGTAAAGGTAGAGTGCCATGTGTGCTGGGTTGAATAGCTAAGAGATAGGAAGAGTGTGTGTGTGTGTGGTGCTATAGCAGGTAATGTGCATGAGGATGAATGAATAGGGACAGAACAATAGAAGCCAAGAGCTAGCAGACATGAGAGAATGAATGTAGGTCAGAAGTGCGCTGAAGCATAGCGGAGTGGAAAGCTAAATGTACATTGTAAAATAAACAAGTAACCACTTGAATCAGTGAAATTAAAACCTTACACTAATAAGAAAGTTATGAATTTTTGAAAAAGTATGTAGAACTATGGAACAATGAAAATCACTACACAAATTGCCAATTTGGTTATCAGTTTGTGACGTCATGTCCTCACTATTTATCAATTGCTTTATATAGTTTAATCCCATTAATTTCCCTTTGTATCCCCCAAAACTTGATTCCCCCATACCTTTGCCCAGGTTATATGATTTGTATCATATTGCGTGCATGACATTTCTCAAAATCTTTTATGAACTTTGAACAATTGATACTATTTTCTGAATATTGTTTATTCACATTTTTCATAATTTAACTGGAAGAAAAAAAAATCTATATTAGTGCATCCACACAAAAACATATTACTATCAATCTAAACTTGGATGCTGGTGTGAAGAAATAAGATTCTTAGGGGGGAAATAGGAAATCTATATTATCAATATGACGTTACAGACTGATGAGTGAGTCCCCAATTTGTCTTGCGATTTTCATTGTTCCATAGTTTTACATACTTTTTCAAAAATTCATAACTTTCTTATTAGTTATACGATTTTGCTCAAACTTTTTTTGATTGGTTTGTCTGAATTTTATGCTTTTATTGAAAGTAAGTTATTTTTGGAGTGGACTTGTCCTTTAAATTGGTCTTAATGGATTCATTAGGGATTTTTCGATTTTCACGTTTACTAGTGGACTGCGACGTATGCCATCATTTTTGAAACAGTAAACCCTGCTTAAATAATGACCGCATACGTCGCAGTCCACTAGTGAACGTGCAAATCGAAAAGTCCCTATTTACTCCCTCCCCAAACTGGGGTTAGACTCTCATGTCAAACTTGGGCTAACGATTCAATACTGTTTTCAAATGCCGCAGGCCATCTTGGAGGGCGGAATGGGAGATAATGTAAATCACTTTTCATCTAAAGCTATATGGTGACAAGTCACAACCCCCAAAAGTAGCCTGCTCGGCGGCCGGGCGGCGAGTTTTTAGCCAATTTCGCCCGGGCACCGAGCGGCGGCCGCCCGGGCACCGCTTGTTTTTAGGGCATCGCTCGGTCGCCGCTGAAGTTTTAGCGCGGAGTTAAAACTCGGCGGCACCTGCTCACTTTTCACTCGCCGCCCAAAATACGATCGGTACCCGGGCGGTCGCCGCCCGGGCACCGACCTAATCGAGCGTTCGCCGTCGAGCGATTTTGGTCGAAAATCGAAGCCGCTAGGTCAAAGGCTGCCGAGCGGTCGCCGCCCAGTCGCTACCCGGTCGTCGCCTGGAGATCAGTCGGTCACTGGGCGGCGAGTTAAAAATCGGTCGGCAGCCTTTGACTTCGCAGTTTCGCCTTTTGACCTATATCGCTTGACGGCGAACGCGCGATTAGGTCGGTGCCAAGGCGGCGACCTCCTGGTCACCGAGCGTATTTTGGTGCCCCTCCGATCACCGGCCGGCCGCCGGGAAATTTCTTTAAAATCAGCCGGTAGCCGATGGGAGATCGCTCGGGAATCGGTGGGTTATCAGTCGGTCACTGCCGGGACGCCGCCGGGAGAAGCTCCCCGATTTCGCCCAGTTTTGACCTAAAATCGACCGGCAACCGACGGGAAATCGACAGAGCACCTCCCAGGCATCGCTGGGGCTCTACAGCCTGCTCGACTTTTCCAAAAATCGTTGGCTGATGCCTGAATTCCAGAGGCGACCGAGCAGGCTACAAATCGGTCGTTCACCGCTCTGAGTTGTGACCATAGCTTGGCTATCATGTCCGACTCAATGACACATATTTCTTGCATTCTTACCAGCAGCCAAATCCTAGAGCACAGTAGCAACCACATTACAAAACCGTCTTGCGTAAAACTATATGATTCTTTTTGTATATCAATGAAAATCCATAACTCGAAAATACTTTTAATCTTCACAACCACTACTGTTAAAAAAGAAAAGAAACCTGGTTATACAAAATGTTTATTTGCTATTTTGGACACCATCATCGACCTCAGAAACCTCGGTATAGACAACATTACAACCCTAAATAGATTAATCACGAGAAGGTTCAATGAAATTTTGAAAATAAGCAAATTATTATACCTCTGCAGATTGCTGAGAACATTAACAAAATGAATAATACTTTTGAAGCCCTCATTATTGTGAGGAATAAATAAAATGCAATTTTGATACCCTTCCCAGAACTAACTCACAAAGTGAAATGACGGCGTTACATACGATAATGTGACGTCACGATATGAACAACCTACATCACACATTCGGGACAATGTTGGATACTCATTGCAATTTGTAGATATGGGTTAACGTTGTTTATATATTTACCGCCAGTGGTGATATTTCCTTTATCTTGGGCATTTTGAATGAGATACGCTGAATATATATTACTCTCTACAAATGATTGTTTGATTTTTATGTTTTTTTCCGTCACTTGAGCATAAAAATCGGGAAATAATCACATATCCTGAGGGCAGGACAGCGTGTATGTATCTGATTTGGGAGTGCAGAGGACATTTTGCATGCTGACCTAACGATTCTTCTGGTACAAAATAGGCGACAAATCTATATAAAATTGTCCAGTTATTCATTACGAAAATGTCTGTTTAGGCCGATTAACTTAGAGTTTTATGAATTAAGTCGTAGTAGCAAATAAATGGGGAAAGGGGGGAACTGAGAGAAGACTTATGCCTAGGTCACATTTGCCGCGGCGACCGTTCGGTCTAAAATATCTACGGCCAACAGCAATTATTGGAACGTCGCAGCATTCCCACGGTCACATACGGTACCGGTCACATAATTTTGAATGTGTGGAGACAGAAAGTCTGCGACTGCCGTACGGCCTTTGAAGTTATGACGCACGGTCGCCTTAGGGCGTCCCTTCGGCGGCCGTAGCTTTTTGAAAAATACTAACTAGGCAGACGCAAGGTAGCCTTCAAGTGCCTGCAAGGCGGCCGAATGGGTACCAAACGGCGACCATGCGGCCAGACTGGAGTATATAAAACGCAAGGCTACCGTACGCCCGACGTACGGTCGGCGTGAAACCGCTCTACGGCATGGCTACGGCGTGTCTAATAATCGGCGAACCTAGACATGAAAACAGTTATAACTCCGCGTTATAATCCCACTGCGAAAACCTCGGTTTAGACCAAAATTACATCCCTATTAGATTAATCACGATTTATGGCTAATTTCAATTTCCGGGGCTATATTGGAATACAAAATGACGGCCATCTTTTATATTGTTTTGAGTATAAGGCTACTCTAAACCATTAAAAATCAAAGCATACCAGTGAATATCCTCACCTCTAAAACATATTCTTAATCTTACTAATTATAACTTGACTGTAAATAGTTAGGAAACTGGCGGCTATTTGGACGCCATCTTGGAATTCCAGGTTTCCTGGTAGCCATAATCTATTGTAAGTAGTTTGAATAGAATGCTCGACCCAGACCTATAGGTTTACACATCAAAATCACATCTCAAAGATGGATATATCAAGATTTAGGGCTATCTTAAGGTATTGGTGGCCATCTTGAACGCCATTTTGAAAATAACCACTTTCCGGAGGTTCGATTTCGTTCGAATTTGTGTTTGCATTTGGTAATTATAATTATATCTTGTATTTTATTGCGAAGCAAACGATCTTTTTTGTGTGTATTGAAAAGTATACTTTACATTTTTTGTATTTAATAACTTATTTTAATTCTGTATATTTTTATATGTTTTAGCTCACGCGCGGGGGTCTACAAACATGACCGATGAAGTGTTGCATACGGAGGATAATCATTGCCAGCCGATTCTTGTCAATGGTGAATTGATGCCTACAGTGCCAGAGTACATGCCCTCGTTTCCCATTTCATTGAAGGGAATTAAACGACATTTCGATTGCAAATTATCTGGTGAGTTTTAGATATATAATGGTGATCATAACAATTTGATATGTCAGTCCAACTTGTAGACTGATTTAAAATATCATAACTCATTGGAATGAAGGGTATACACATTGGAAAAGTTTGATTCTTAAACAATAAGGGTAATTATACAATTAAGAACCTATTAACGACTAAAATCTAATGTTCACGAGTAGAAATTTAAATCTTTATTTTGTTATCGCTCGAAATCTCAGCGTCTTCGTTCAACTTAAATTCGTTTTCAGCATCCACTACTTCTCTTGAAGCAACAGCCAATTCTATATCGGACTCGACCATACCAAATCCCACTACAACTACAAGTAAGCATGTTATCTTTATCTCACTTCGCTTCTCTCTCCATTTTTTCTCTCCTTCTCTCCATGTCTCTCTCTCTCTCTCTATTTCAGTTTCACTTTCACCGTATCCGAACACCTACCCCCTGGACAACCACCCCCGCATATCCACCCCTAGGATAATCACCCTCTAGGAAAACTACCCCCTAGGACAACTACCCCCGGACAACTATACCCCAGACAACTATCCCCTGTGATAGTTGTCCGGGGGTAAGTTGTCCTTGAGGGGGTTGTCCTAGGGGTAGTAGGCTGGAGGGTAGTTGTCCGGAGGTAGTTGTCCTAGGGGGTAGTCGTCCTAGAGGGTGGTTGACCTAAGGGTGGTTACCCGGGGTGCTGGTCCTGGAGGTAGGTGTCCTAAAACCAAGTTTCACGTATGTAGAATATGCCACAACGCAAAGCAACATCTTGCTTTTGGGAGCCCACGAGGTGTCAAAAGCTTTGAATTGAATAGCATGTAATGATTTTTCCAGTGTTTGTTGGGTAAATATGAATTTAAATGTAATGTCTCTCTCTCTCTCGCTTTCTCTCTCTTTCAATCTATCTATCTTTCAATTCCTTCGGCCGTTGGATATCTGTGCACATTTGGCCTGAAGTTCAAGATGCAGTGACAACATCAGATAAATGTGAGGCATTAATACCCATCCTTCCAATCCGCCATCGACACACATTTTCCAACAAAGGAAGTGAAAATCCATCGAAAGGATAAGCCATGGGTTACACCAGGCCTTCTCAACTGGCGGCGCGCGCGCCACTCGTGGCGCTTGCGGTCAGTCAGAGTGGCGCGCGGCTGTTCCAAAAAAAATAATAAAAAATAAATAAAAATTAAAAAATAAAATTCAAGAAAGAAAAAATAAAAAAAGAATATTTTAAAATAAAAAAACTAAAAAGTTGAGCCCAAAATGTAAGCAAGCCATTTTGTTTGTTTTATCTTCACTTTATTTTGACATTTTCCGTGTTTATTGCACCAAAATAACTACAACTAAATTAACTTCCAGTGTAGATTTTAGCCAGGAATTGTATTAAATAATTCACATCAATATGAAATTATGATTGATGTTTTATGGAACAAAAAGGTGTTAAATTGCGACATCTGGGCCTTAAAAAAGCCCTAAAATCCACTAGCTTCCGGGGGCTTCGCCCCCTGGACCCCACCCGCTATCAGCTCGGTCGCTACGCTCCCTCGAAACACAGTCACCAAACATACAGGTTGGCACTTCAACCTCAATAAATTTTTGTTTGGGCGCTTCTAAGAAACTAGTTGAGAAGGCCTGGGTTACACCATCTATTAAGGCTTTGATTAATCAACGTCAAATCCTCTTCAACACTGGACCGAAATGCGCATGGCGAGCTTGCTCCAATAAAATCATCCGGAGCATAGGTAAAGAGAAACGCCACTTCTACCACTATCGTGTGGCTCAGCTAAAATTGGACAATCCTACCTCGTGGTATCAGCATATTAAGCTCATGACTTCTAGATCACAATGCTGTCCTATCATTGACGTTCTCGGTTGCAATCAGTCGGCTCCAGCGAAGATTGCAGATACCATCAACAAGCGATTTGTATATATATGTTGCTAGCAACATCCGGCCCCTCCAACTATGCGACTTACCATCATACCTGCCGTCTCAGAGACCCCCTACTGTGCAGCCATGGGAAGTTTATCGAGAACTCCAACGGCTCAAACCCGGAAAGTCTGCTGGTCCCGATGGAGTACCTACCAGATTTATCAGGACATTCGCGTACGAAATAGCGTATCCACTTACCACCATCTTGAATAACTCGTTCACGGAGGGGGAATTTCCCCACAGATGGAAAAAAAAAGCTATTGTTGTGACAATCCCGAAGGAAAAGCCTGCTAGAACCGATAAACTGAGACCGATTGCACTTTATACAGACCACTTTATGAAGGTAGCACAACTTTTCATAAGAAAGTAGTTGATGTCTGATATCTCATCCAAACTAGATGCCAAACAGTTTGGAAGTAGACCGGGTAGATCAACAACACACTGTCTTGTAGATATTGTAAAATGTCTAACGAAGCATGCCGACAGATTATGTACCACATCCACAACGGACTTTTCTATAAGGCTTTTGATAAAGTTGATCATACAGTAGTTATCTCAAAGCTCATCCACCTTGTGTCTTGTCCCTCACTTGTACCTTAGATTTCTAACTTTCTGACTGGTCGCACCCAATGTGTTCGCTACAAAGGTGTCATGTCTACCTGGGCTCCAGTGAACGCGGGCGTCCCACAGGGGACACGCTTAGGCCCGATCTTGTTCCTAGTCCTCATCAACGACGCATTGGCATCCTAAAAATTGGAGCATTGGAAATACGTTGATAACATGACAATAGCGGAAGTGAGACCATGGGGTGCGGCTGCTGAAATCCACAATACCCTTTCTGAACTCAATACATGGTGCAAAAACAACGCCATGCAGCTTAATGCCAGTAAATGTCATGTGATGAGAGTAAACTTTGGAAAAAACTCAACTCCCTCCAGTTAATGTAAGTCTTGGCGACCAGACCCTTGATGAGGTTCAATCAATCAAAACCCTGGGGATACTACTACAGACTGCTCTGAAATGGAACAGCCATGTCGATAACATGGTGCGTAACGCAAATAGACGCATGTATATGCTAAGAGCCCTGAAACCATTCCAATTACCATGGGCAGACTTACTATGTGTGTACACAGGCCTCTTGTTGAATATGCTGCTCCAGTGTGGCATCCAGGCTTAACAAACCAACAAAATGCCCAGATTGAAAGGATCCAGAAACGTGCACTCAAAATTGTCCTTGGATTATTGTACGTGACCTACGAAAATGCACTACAAATGACCAATCTCCAAACTCTAGACAATAGAAGGCGAGAACTTTGCCAAAGATTTGCTAAATCACTAATAAATTCACCTCAGTTCAGGGACTGGTTGCCACGCCCACGCCAGAATAGATATTCTCAATGTCTGAGAAGGGTTGCTCCTTATCCTGCAATCAGATGCAGAACTGATAGATACAAAAGAAGCCCAATTTCCATTCCTGGTCGATTTATTGAATGACATGTAACTATAATCATCAGACATAGCTACACTTTTCGCTTTTCACTTCTTAATATATTTGATTTTTTTGATCAGTTTGTAACATTATATTATATTTTTAATGAATTCTATCCAGTTAATTGACAAATCATTGCTGTATCAATCGTAACTGCTAAACTTCTTCTCCTCTGTTTCTAGCACTCTCTCTCTCTCTCTCTCTCTCCTAATTTCTCACTTCCTTTTTCTCTTTTTAATTTTCCCCTTCTCTCCTATTGTATCCGTCACTCTGTATTTGTCTCTATTGTAACGATTTGAAATAGCTTGCCCTGTTTTCAAACCGATCAGCACATGATCCGTATTAAACCCATGAATATTAAAAGTATATCTATATTTTGCTTGTGTAAATCTTAACTTATTTTCTGTCAAATTGAAGTAAATGTATCACTGTATTTTACTGATTTGTTTAATCTGTTAAAATCACGCAATTATTCACTTTTACAATCTATTGCAAATATTTCAAAAGCCGGTCTGGTTACAAAGAAACACGACCCGTTAAAAATCAATGAATATCGGAGAGGAAATGTTATTGCATATATATATCTTTATATTTTGTATTTTTACTATGAACGTAATTGAATATATATCATGTCATGTTTGATTTCACATGTATTTATTATATTGGAATGTTTTTATCAATTTGTAAAAAGTCACACAATTCAGCCTTCGGGCTGCGAGATGATTTTCAAAAAACAAACCATTATTTTTGTATAGTTAGATTTGGTTGTTTAAGAAAGTATACGCATTTTGGCCGAAGATCGAATTACCATGGCCCGTATTCTGAAGTCGTGTCTAACTCCTGTTTAACTTAGTCTTGTCTAAGTCCTGTCTAAGTTAGACACGACTTCAGAATACGAGCCTATGTGTTTATTTCATATTGTTGTATATATCTAGAATCAACTACTACACAAGTTACCACATCGATATCAACGACGGGCTCAACCACCTCACATACTACAACAACTACTCGTAAGAAAACTTCATTATCACCCCCAGCCCCCCCCCCCCCCCTCCACCCCTCTCTCTCTCTCTCTCTCTCTCTTCCTCTCCATGTCCGTCTCTCTCTGTCTCTCTCTGTCTCTCTCTCTCAATATATATATATATATATATATATCAGGCGCGGATCCAGGATTTCTTAGGGGGGGGCCCAAATTTGAAATTATGCGAGCCAAATATTGGTACGTAATGGTGACCAACAGTGACGTAATGCGGGGGGGGGTCGGTGCAGGGAGGGGCGAGTTTCCCCCTCCCTCCTCCATGAAACGCGGAAGCTTTAACGTTTCATTAGATTATTAGAGAAAGAAGACGGTTCGTTGTACCGTTCTCGAAAATAATTTTCGTCTGAATTTAGTTTTTGCCCTCCCGCGCGAAGCGCGAAATTTTTTAGGATTTATTAAATTATTAGAGAAAGAAGACGATTCGTTGTAGAGTTCTCGACTCTTAATCCTCGTCTGAATTCAGGTTCCCCCCTCCCCCCTCCCGCGCGAAGCGCGGAAGCTTTTAATTTTCCTTAAATCATTAGAGAAAGAAGACGATTCGTTGTACCGTTCTCGACTCTTAATCCTTGTCTAAATTCAGTCTCCCCCCTCCCCCTCCTGCGCGAAGCGCGGAAGCTTTTACGTTTCATTAAATCATTAGAGAAAGAAGACGATTCGTTGTACAGTTCTCGACTCGTAATCCTCGTCTGAATTCAATTCCCCCCCCCCCCCTCCCGGGCGAAGCGCGGAAGCTTTTACGTTTCATTAAATCATTAGAGAAAGAAGACGATTCGTTGTACAGTTCTCGACTCGTAATCCTCGTCTGAATTCAATTCCCCCCCCCCCCCCTCCCGGGCGAAGCGCGGAAGCTTTTACGTTTCATTAAATCATTAGAGAAAGAAGACGATTCGTTGTACAGTTCTCGACTCGTAATCCTCGTATGAATTCAATTTCCCCCCCCCCCCTCCCGGGCGAAGCGCGGAAGCTTTTACGTTTCATTAAATCATTAGAGAAAGAAGACGATTCGTTGTAGAGTTCTCGACTCTTAATCCTCGTCTGAATTCAGGTTCCCCCCCTCCCGCGCGAAGCGCGGAAGCTTTTACGTTTCATTAAATCATTAAAGAAAGAAGACGATTCGTTGTACAGTTCTCGACTCTTAATCTTCGTCTGATTTCAGGTCCCCCCCCCCCCCTCCCGCGCGAAGCGCGGAAGCTTTTAAGTTTCATAAGATTATGAGAGAAAGAAGACGATTGGCTGTACAGTTCTCGACTCTTAATCCTAGTCTGAATTCAGGTTCCCCCCTCCAGCGCGAAGCGCGGAAGCTTTTAATTTTCATTAAATCATTAGAGAAAGAAGACGATTCGTTGTACCGTTCTCGAAAATAATCCTCGTCGGAATTTAGCCCCCTCCCCCCCCCCCCCCCCCCCTCCATCCCGCGCGAAGCGCGGAAGCTTTTACGTTTCATTAAATCATTAAAGATTCGTATTACCGTTCTCGCCTCTGAATCCTTGTCTGAATTCAGGTTCCCCCCCTCCCGCGCGAAGCGCGGAAGCTTAACGTTTCATAAGATTATGAGAGAAAGAAGACGATTCGCTGTACCGTTCTCGACTCTTAATCTTCGTCTGAATTCAGGTCCCCCCCCCCCCCCTCCCGCGCGAAGCGCGGAAGCTTTTAAGTTTCATAAGATTATGAGAGAAAGAAGACGATTGGCTGTACAGTTCTCGACTCTTAATCCTAGTCTGAATTCAGGTTCCCCCCTCCCGCGCGAAGCGCTGAAGCTTTTAATTTTCATTAAATCATTAGCGAAAGAAGACGATTCGTTGTACCGTTCTCGAAAATAATCCTCGTCGGAATTTAGTCCCCCCCCCCCCCCCCCCCCCCCCCCCCCCCCCCCCCCCCCTCCATCCCGCGCGAAGCGCGGAAGCTTTTACGTTTCATTACAGATTCGTATTACCGTTCTCGCCTCTGAATCCTTGTCTGAATTCAGGTTCCCCCCCCCCCGCGCGAAGCGCGGAAGCTTGACGTTTCATAAGATTATGAGAGAAAGAAGACGATTCGCTGTACCGTTCTCGATTGTTAATCCTTGTCTGGGGCGGCGGCGAATACCTTATTATTTTGTGAAATTGGCAGGTCACTATTTGGCGTGGGGTCCAGGGGGCGGAATTACCGTTAAATTACCGTCAGATGAGCATCTAAGCGCCCGCCGTAGGGCCCTAGTTGGAATCCAGGGGGCAGAGCCCCCGGAAGCTTAGGGGTTTTAGGCATTTAATCACGGTCAGATGAGCAGATTTTGATGCCTCATTATTTTTTAACACTGGCAGTTAACTATTCTTTCTTTCTTGCTCTCATTCTATTTTATTTCTCTTTAATATACTTTTTCCAAAAAAATGGGGGGGGGGGAGGGAGCTCGAGACTCCCGATCCCCGCCGTACCTCGGGCCCTGACATGTAGGAATCTCAAGAATCATATTTCTTGGCTGGCTGCAAATTTAGGAATTTGTCATTTTCCAACAAACACATACAAACGTTACACGTATAATTTACTAAAAAGTGAGGAAAAATCTCGGAAATGATGTCATTTCAGCATTATTTGTAATCCACCGTTGTGGAAATAGAAATAAACCACGTTTGAATTAGATTTCTCCCAAGCCCCCCCCCCCCCCTATCAGTACGCCCGTATCTCCTCTTTTCCTTTTTTCTTTCCCTTTCATTCCTTCTCTCTTATTTGTTTGATGGGGGGGGGGGGGTCAACAGCCTGGGAGGCAAGGCCCTTTCGGCCCCCCGATCTCCTTCTTCCCCCTTTTCTTTTCTTCTTCCTCTTCTTTCTTTCCCTTTCTCTTTCCCTTTCCCTTCTTTTCCTTTCTTCTCTCTTTTTTTTTTTTTTTTTTGCGGGGGGGGGGGCCAAGGCCCGCTCGCCCCCCCCCCCTGGATCCGCGCCTGATATATATATATATCACTCACTGCATGTACTACAGTAGACCGATTTTTGACGTTCGTAAGCTTTGTGAATATGTGTTTTGAGGTGGGTAATTCCAGAATGTCGATATATACACACATAAAGTCCACTTTTCTCCTCCTTTGCTTGATTTTTTCATTCCCGTTAAATAGAGCTAATTTTTACAATGATATAAATATCCTACACAGGGTTTAAAGATTGCCGTATGGAAAAACCTACGTTAATAATGTAATTTGACAGAACTACTTATTCTTAAATGCCCTCATACTCGACAAATGCCGAGAAATGGTTCCAAATGTCCCTTACCTTTGAATATTATGTGTGCAATGGATATGATTGTCCATCAATATTGAGTCAGGTATTTCGTTTTCGTAATACCAACTCTTTCAATCATTATTTTGTAATACATAATCACCTGTTTCAAACAGTTCGTAGGAAACCAATAAATTTAGTTTTTTAAGTATCAGTGCCATAGTTCTGTTTCAGCTGTTTAATATATGTATAAAAGCAACTTTGTGGAATAAAATTATCTTCTTTTCACCTATTTATCTCAGAATCGACTGCAAAGATGTTTGTGACAAGTGTAGACGGGATTTTTGTTGCAGATCTACAAGATGACCTAAATTTCACTTCTATACCATCCACTATACGACCCAATTATATTACCTATGACTCCGTGGAGAAGAAGATCTACTGGAGTGACAAGTATAAAAAAATAGTTTATCGTGCTGATGAGAATGGAGGAAACAGGGAGGAGGTCACTTCTGGAAACCTCAATGGTATGGTATAGAAAATATCCCAAGTTGAGCTTTGAAATACGATCAGATATCAGGATAAACTTGCTCCTGGCTATCCAATGATTTAAACAAAACATAGAATCATATCATGAATCTTGGTATATACAAATAAAAAGTAGCAAGGAATCTGACACCATATGACACTAAAATGGAGCTGATGGCACAGTATATATTCTTCATGAGAGGGATATCAAACAACTTTGAATGTATCATGATTTTGATATTTATCATGCAATCTGTTTTTGTTTGTTTGCTTATTAAATGCTATTATCTTCTGTCTATCTATTTCGGATCTAAAAAAGAAAAAGAAATGAGAATTTAAAGTAAACCAATCGTTAGTAGCCCCACCCCCCTTCCAAGATGTTTATAATTCATGATTTCATTTGAATCGTAGTACCACGAGGAGTTGCGATCGCTGAATCATCACGCATTCTGTACATCGCCTACGGAGGGTCAAAGGAAATAACGACTGTGGATATTGGACAAGGTAGCGCATTTCCAGGGAATGAGGCGAACTTTACCGGATTAACCGATAGCCCATTATTTTTGAAGATGGATGAGAAACAGGGGTAACTTTAATCACGTAATCATACTGATGGTTCGGAAGTAGAGTTGGGGTTGTTAAAGGAATAGTTGAGTTCTGTTGCAGAGGGCGCTTCACAAAATAATTTTGTTGTGAGATAATGATAAACTGGGTGTCAAATTTGAAAGAACATACAATTTAAATGACAAAATCATCTTTGTTTGATCAAAATCGGTTCAGAGACGGCTGAAATATCAATAAATATAACGATTTCTAATATTTGTGTACCACCACAAATATTAGATAATTTGAAAAAACCGTTGAAAAAATGAAATAGCCCCTTTTACGACGTATTTCAGCCAATGCCGATGTTGGCATTTTCGTGTTGGTTCTATTACGCACAACCAGCCGGCCCATGTATTGTTATTTTTAATTAAATAATTAATTAACGGTCACCGTATTTTTTTAAAGTGGAGCTGAATTGGTATGATCGTATTCGGCTAAATTTCACACATTTTCGGGTCTAAAATTACCTTCATAGCAATTTTAGGTTCTAAAAGGGCACTAGAAGTGTCATAGATAAGAATAAGAGCAATAACCATGCACTTTGAAGGCATTTGCGATCTGAAAACAGAACTCAACTATCCCTTTAAATGACTTAACGAGACTGTTCACGTGATTGACCAAATGCATAATAATAGTGATAATGGTCACTGATGATGATGACGATATTAATGATTATAAAAATAAATATGATAATAATGATGAAAATAGTAATAATAATAATAATAATGACCAAAATATACAAATGCAGCAAGTACAGGGAATTGCGAGGCTTGTTTTTTATATACGATTTTCAATACTGAAACTTAAGAGGCCATTTTCGCCACTGCAATGCTTGAAATAATAGAGAGCTCGCACCAAGTTTACTCAAACAATAATGTAGGAAATGTTTCATTTCTATCAATGGTTACCCCTATCATGTCGGTAAAAGGATAACGTCATGAACATTTCTGATTTTCTTGATGTTGATATGAATTTTCAGGATACTCTTGATTTTTCAGATTCTTGTATTGGTCAATAATAATAATGTTAATAATAATAATAATAATGACCAAAATATACAAATGCAGCAAGTACAGGGAATTGCGAGGCTTGTTTTTTATATACGATTTTCAATACTGAAACTTAAGAGGCCATTTTCGCCACTGCAATGCTTGAAATAATAGAGAGCTCGCACCAAGTTTACTCAAACAATAATGTAGGAAATGTTTCATTTCTATCAATGGTTACCCCTATCATGTCGGTAAAAGGATAACGTCATGAACATTTCTGATTTTCTTGATGTTGATATGAATTTTCAGGATACTCTTGATTTTTCAGATTCTTGTATTGGTCAAGCGGAGACAAGATCCTACGCAAACCTTTAAATGGATCTGGAAGCACGGAGACTGTATACGGTGATCTATCCAAAATCAACGGATTAAGCATTGATCTCAGCCGTACGTATTTCATGTTTAGAAGGGTTTAATAAAATGACATGTCATATCAGATAAATGAATGGAAATTTAACAAGACAGTTTATCTACATGGTTCCTCTACATCTTCACGTTTACGTAATCTTGTCTTGTCTTCTCAGACTTTGATTTTTAATCCACATTGATTGTTGTGTATTTCGTCATGTTTTTTTTCTTCAACTAATTATTAAATTCTTGAGAGGAACATTTTTTCTTGTTTCATTGTGAGATTTGCTTATTTTCTATGTTTTGGCAGGAGATCCCCGACGTATATTTTTCTATGACTTAAATGCGGAACGAACTTTCTACAAGGACTTGAACCAAACTCTCACAATGGCTCACGAGCTCACAGGCTACATGAATGACACTGACATCGATGACGATGAAGAGCGAAAAATGCATGATATAGGCTACTTCAATGGCACCCTCTACTGGACGAAGCAAGGCAGTCACAAAGGCATCGCTGTCATGACTAATTATGATCAAACCAGTCCATCATTCGACATCAAAGAAATCAGTGAGATTGACATACCCCGGAGATTGCTCATCATTAATGTAGATCCATGATCAATATTTGACTGAACAGAGCCCAGGGTCTATTGTTTATTTGATCAGGGACGTGATAGAGAAGGACTGGAATCAAGCCGCTCTCCTTTGACCCCATGCTCCAAGCCGCCGAAAGGTTATGCGCTAATCTGCAACTGCTGACCAGGTGGTGAGATAAAAGAGCGCATGAATTTCAGGATTTAGAATTCCTACATCAGAAAATGGTATCATAGCAACGGTTCTCTGTCCCTTTCAATGATTTCTCATCCATTGTTGAATGTGTAAAGAGTAGAACAAGCGGACACAAACTTGTGTAATTTCATCCTTTTTTTAACTTCAAAAATACAAAAAACACGCAAAAACACGCATTAGCAAACTTAATGTTATTGAAGATTCTAAATCATGGATCAAATAACGGGACATTATAACATGCACAAATTAGCGCATTGTCCTAAAATATTGAGTTTTTGTCAGGATGTAATTTTTCTTTTACCAACTCTGGCACACAAATTATAAGAAGGACGGAGTTTTAAATATGGAAATGTGTTTGATGCACTATTCCCAATACAATCCCCATATAAAGTTTTTGATTTACACTGAAATTTTGCCGGTAATTTAATATTTTGTAATAAATGTAAAACTGGTGCCTGGCTTCGAAAGTCCCCGCAGTGGAAGCGCGGTTCGGAGCATAGAACTTCAAAGCCAAGTGGAATGTTACACATCCCATTGTTACGCTTTAGAACTCACGAATGCGTTGAATAAATTACAAGAGTTTCGCCGGCTTGATTCCAGTCCTTCTCTATCAAGTCCCTGATTTGATTCAACGCAGTCAACATTGTCATGTAAGATATGACATGGAAAACTACCGGAAAAAAACACGGTTTTTTTTTTTTTTCGTTATTGGTTTGTTTAATGTACATTAATGGCAACAAATGTCATGCGCGTATTCACAGAGCTCATAGAAATGTAAACTTATTGCACTTTAAGAAAAAAGAAAAAAAAACCAATGCGGTTTTGCCACCTCATATCTAAACGAGGCTTTAAAAGACAAAAGGGGGGGGGTCGGGCTATTTACACAAATTGTACCTACAAATTGAAAAATAATTACGTTGTAATTGTTGCTGGTAGCAGGGGGCGGTGATCCCGGGGGGACAGGGGACACGTCCCCCTTCAATATTTTAGGGGGGATCGTCCCCCCCCACCCCTCAAAATTAGAAAAAAGTGCCACAAAAATTCATAGCAAATACTAACTAAAGACCGCAACACATTTGTAGGCTCTGGAGGGCCCAAGAGTGCAGCGTTTAGACAAATAAAAATGCAAAAATCTTCTCACTCGGTAGCTACGCTACCTTGCATAATATCCTTCAAAATGTACAAGTAAATACCAAGAAAAGTGAATTGTGAAAAAAGGTATTGCTTGATTTTTTTGCTTAGGGACTAATTTTTTAATACAAAACTTCAAAAACCTGTGAGGGGGTAGTCACTTCCGTCATCTTCACCCCTCTCATTCACTATTGCTCCCTCGCACTTGTGTACTGATTGGGGGGGGGGGGCTTTATAAATGTTGCTGAAATGGCATGATTTTTCCATGAGCTTCTGGGGCTCTGCCCCTGGACCCCACCAAGGGCCCGAAGGCGGGCCCCTGGTAGCTTATCATACCGTAATTAAATGGCTTAAACGTCTGAGCTTCTGGGGGCTCCGCCCCCTGGATCCCACTCTAATTAGTGACCTGCATGCCGGTGTCACAAATAAGGTATCAATATATGCTCATCTGACCTTAATACATGCCTAAAACTCCTTCGCCCCTTGACACCCGCCGGGGCTTTTCCCATGGACCCCACGCCAATTTACGATCCACTTTGCTTTACTATGCTCTACCTGATCGTAAATACTTTGCCCCCCCCCCCCATTTGAAAAACGTTCCCAGGGCCTGCGGTGGTGATGTGGATTTTTTGTGCCCCCCAAAACGTTTTTGCTTATTACGCCACTACTCCCTCGTCCCTCGCATTTCATCCCCCCCCCCCCCCCCGGTCATGAAAAGAAATCGCCGCTCCTGGCTTGTATAATATTAAAATGTCGGACTTTGAAAATTCCCTACTCTCCGCTATTAATACACATTATTGAGAGTGACATATTGAATTATTGCAGGCTATATTTTCTTGAATGTAGGCTAATGCTGAAGTTATCGGGGTCATTTTAGAGGAACAATTAAAAGTTACTTTTTGTCTTGTTCATGTAATGTCTTGTTGATGTTTGCTTTTAATTGATATGCTCCTTTTATATTCTGTTTTGCTATTCAATATATAATGTCATGGAACCATGTAAACCTCGAGAAGCGAACCGTAATTTTCAAACATTGTTAGTAACAAGTCTGTATGCATGGTATAGGTGATAGGTTATTATCATGCTTGCTCGGATACTAGCTATCGAAATGTCCATACTTATAACTAATAATTTAGATCTTGCCCCCCCCCCCCTAAAAAAAAAAAAAAAAACAAGAAGAAAAAAATATAGTCATGTGTTACAATATACAGAATCTGAATGCAGTATCGTTATTTGTTTAGGATGCATAAATGTAACTTGAATTATCGAATTATTTACCTAGATAAACAGATTAGAAACACTTGTATACAAATCACTATCAATTGTGTGTTAATCATATAAATACTTGTACATAATATATCAGTATATTGATAACTTGTTTTTCGTCAAAATTGGTGTGTTGCTTATGATATTTTGTATTTCTTTTTCATTCTGTAACGGGGGATCCAACTTCATAGGTTTCGCAAACTTCATGGAAAACCCCGCATATAACCTTTGTAAATATAGTTAAAATTTACTGTTACTTTCTATACTTTGATTTTTTTTGTCTCGCCTGCGCAGCAAAAAGCGAGACATAGGCGCCGCTTTTCCTGTGACGGCGGCGGCGGCGACGGCGTCAACATCAAAAACTTAACCTGAGGTTAAGTTTTTTAAATTGTAGTATAATTTTGAAAGTATAAGTTCGTATTCAATGAAACTTGGACCAAAGGGTTATCAAGTTTTCCAATCATATGAGTAGAATTTCAGGTCACAAAGTCAAGGTCAAAGGTCATTTCGGGTCAACAGACTTGGACTATGTTGTGTCATCATCATCGAAAACTTAACCTGAGGTTAAGTTTTTGTATTTTTAATATAATTTTGAAAGTATAAGTTTGTATTCAATGAAACTTAGACCAAAGGGTTATTAAGTATCCCCAATCATGTGAGTAGAATTTCAGGTCATTAAGTTAAGGTCAAAGGTCATTTCAGGTCAACAAACTTAGTCTATGTTGTTGCATCAACATCAAAAGTGAACAAAAGGTTCCGATTTTGAATTTTTATCATAATTTTGAAAGTATGTGATTAGTCTTTTAGGTGACAAAGTCAAGGTCAAATGTAATTTAAGGTCTGCAAATTTAGACTTTGTAGTTGTATCAACATCAAAATTTTGAATTTTTAGCATCATTTCAAAAGTATCACAAATCATATGACGCAAATTCCAGGTCACAAAAGTCCAGGTCAAAGGTCATTTTAGGTCAGTAGACTGGATTATGTTTTCACAACTTAATATGAGAATGAATAAATCAATTTTTATTGTTTGTTCATATTCCATTAAAGTTATCAATCTTGGTACAAATGATAGTAAATAATTGTTATGATGATTCTTAGCCAATATTCACTTCAAAATGCTGATTATATTGAGAGGTGTTCATTTTTGTTTTCTCTTCTTTTTTTTTTTGGGGGGGGGGGGGGGGGGCCTGCTAATGGGCCACCCTGCCTATAAATGATGTTCCAACCTCAATTTTTCATCATATCGAATTGCGTAATGCAGGCGAGACCGCCGAGAGCGTTTCCCTTGTTATATTGTGAAATAAATTGAATTGAATTGAATTGAACCTCGAGATGTGAATCGTAATTTTCAGACATTGTTAGTAGCAAGTCCTTATGCATGGTATATGTATTTCAATCTCGCCCCACCCCCCCCCCCCCCATCAAACAACAAAAAAGCATGACGAATAAATGTAGTCAAATGTTATGATATACAGAATCTGAATGCAGTATCGTACAAATTGTTAGTATGCAGAAATGTAACTTGAATTATCGAATTATTTACGTTCAGGTTGGTTAACCGATTAGAGACATTGTAAACAAATCACTACCAATTGTGTTTTAATCATAGAAAATACTTGTACATAATATTTCAGTATGTTTATAACTTATTTTCTTCAAATTTGTAGTTCATAGGCATTACTGACCATGACGAAGATCTATTCATCTGATACAATTACTGTGTGAACATGAATATACCCTCATCAGTTTATTGAATGTTTTGAGTGTGATTCGTTTATATATGTTTGTACATGTACCTGTATATAATATATAGGCCTATACGTATGTATCCTGTTGAGTGCAAAATATGTATCTTTATTTGAAATATTTATTCCATCATAATGAACAGAAATGGATTCTTAGTCTGCTGATAGGACAGATAATTGGTTATGTTATATTGTTATCGTGGTGATTTAATAGGCCTTTATGTGCTCAGCATTGGTCAGGCTCCATTACATTTAGAAATATAACTTTCTCGGATTTTAAATATTTGTATTTGTTGCAAAAATTTACATAATAGCTTTCACCCCTATTTTGATGTTGCTTGCTGTGAGATGAAATTAAAATTTACGTGATACACGTTAAAAAAAAGAAACTACATTGTAATGATTGAGCATTATGTTTTGAAACCAAAAAATGCTATGCGGTTGGAAGAAGGTTAGCAAAGAAATGCGATTTCCAAACAGTACTTTGTTCTGTATGTTTATGGGTTCATGGCTGTATGATATATTCGGTGAACTTTTAATGTTTTTCTGTGAAGAAATATTGTAAATTTGATACCGAAAAAAAACCCATAATAAATCCAAAACAGCGATAGAATGCACTCTGATTATCGACATTATGTCCGGGGGATTCATCCTATTACATATTTAGGCAAACAGTGCAAATCTAAATATTGTGTGACCACCAAAGTATCGGGTTTGTGATAATTTCCACTGAATCCACTATCGTACACAAATAATATGATTCATTTCTTACGGCTATCCCCCCCCCCCCCCCGCCAAAAAAAGTCTTAAAATAGCCATTAAAAAAAAGGATTAAACAAAACTTAACTGCAAAACCTGCTAAAATGAAACGATTATTTCTTAGCATTGGTAAGAAACAAATAGAAATGAAATGAGAAGAATGATCACCATGGTGACCAGAAATTGCAATGCATCGTGCACGACATACACATAATCATCATTATCCAATCAATGAGCAATGTCATGAGCACCTCGATTAGTTTAATTGTTGAAAACCGAATTTAATTATACTGTGATTAGGATAATAAGGTGTTCATAAACGGATGAATGCAGTTGTGAGATAGCGCAAGCAAATTAGAATGTAAGCATAGTGATGTTTATTAATTATTCAAAAAACAATTTCCGCCATTCGAGGCCAATATGTCAAAATGCAAAGAAAGAAAGAAAGAAGAAAATGGCATTCACATTTGACGACGTCACTACATCATTTTTCGTTTACTATTTTTTCAACGTGGCAACGATGAAGCTCGATTCATCAAAAAGCTAGTACTCATGTTATAGATCAAATTTCTATTCATGAATATACATAGAATTATTAAAGAAACGTCACCATGTTTTAAAATTTAAATGCGATGATAGGGTAGGTCACAAACAATTAGACTTTGATTATTTATTGAAAATTAAAGATAAGAGTTTAAAGAATTTACTGGGGAATGAAGATCATCTGCACACTCTGTGGGCTTTCATAAAAGCTACAGGTAGATATCACTCATTATAGCTAACGAGTTATACTAATATCATTTTTCTCTATCATAAATTTAATTTGAAGGCAAGAATGTTATGAATTTGATCTAGATTGTATCTCTGTTTCAACACATTTTAAAGTTGGCATCAATCCTTCGGGGAGTGCTACAGCATGAATGCTGCCACTAAAGACCACTGGTTACGATAGGGGCGGTATAATAATATAGGGGTCTTAAAAGATAGATGAAAATAATGCAAGGAAGCAAATTTATTAAGCAAAGGGGTGTGTTGTTGGAGGGGTCAAATCGATCTTCCTTTTTTCCTTCTCCCATTTTTTACCTGATAAGTATTGCGATTTTATGAGGGAGGGGTTTTAATGTGCCCCTCCCCTTTATTTATGCCACATTGGGAAGAGAACAGATATTGAGTCAATTATTCATTTCTTGAAACATATTTATAGAGGATACGAAGCATGTTTCCCGTTCATGGTCCCGATTAAGAACATACAATATTTTAAAAGAATCAAACAGAGCAACAAATACAGAAATCAATAGATGCCCATTAAAATTTCGAGATAGTAGAGCTTGTCTATTTTAAAGTTTTGTTTAAACGTTTTTGAATCTGAGCTTGTAAAACTTGCATTGTAATTATTGCTCTCGGGCTACCATTTTGCAGTTCTTCTAATAAACCATTCTACTATGACTACTACTGAATGTAAAAATTGTACGCTCCGCTCTAAGAAGAGATTATAAATTGCCGGGTCGTATATAATGTTCCTCAAATGTCATCGATAATGATCTTTTAGTACGACGAAAGTGATCAAGAATTCATCATACGGCTGCAAATGAAGATCACATTGTGAAGAAGCACCTCTAATTTATAATCTCCAGTTCTGGTAATGGTGAGAAAAAAACATTGAAACAGTTTAATTCAAATTCACACCAATTGTTAAGCAGTACAAATTAATGACTCTTGCTGAAGGAATTTGAATGAAATTGTGTAATTGCAGAGAAAAAAGCAAAATAAACATCGATTTCTTCAATAGTCGGGGTTTGTCCCAAACCGAATTCAAAATTTAG
This sequence comes from Strongylocentrotus droebachiensis, assembly GCA_035222895.1. Taxonomy (NCBI): domain Eukaryota; kingdom Metazoa; phylum Echinodermata; class Echinoidea; order Camarodonta; family Strongylocentrotidae; genus Strongylocentrotus; species Strongylocentrotus droebachiensis. Next base: position 22,153 of record JAVYIG010011316.1, read on the forward strand.
TCTGTTTGGCTCCCTCTTGCGGCAGCAACTCGATATAATTCTCTCGGTTGGCGATTCAGATCATTCACGCCGAAAAGCAACGCTCTACTGAAAACTTCCGCATTACTATCAGTTCGAAAGTTGTTACATTTCTTCAGGCCCACATAGTTTTCTAAATCTCCCAACGCTCTATATAGTTATGGAAACAATCTTACACTAAAAAACGATGTGGGAGAGAGAGAGAGAGAGAGAGAGACGGAGTGAGTAAGGGAAGAGGGAGGGAGAGAGAGAGAGAGATGGGGGGAGAGAGAGAGAGAGAGAAAGAGAGAGGGGGAGAGAGAGAGAGAGAGAGAGAGAGAAGTTTCCCAAGGATTAATCTCAAAATTGCCGAAGACACGTCATGATCCGACTTTGACCACAGGAAAAGAATCATGACGTCACTTCTTACGAAAGACACCAGCAAGATGCTGTACTTTTTTGGCATTTCCATCGTTCCCTTTCCCCTGAAGACGATGGAAAATTGACAAGTTCAAGAATGCTGCACACTAGGGCGCGTTCTAGTTTATCCCGTTTCCATGGCAACCAAGTGAAGCGATTTCCGACCCATTACAGGGGCTTTTCTCACTGGCGAAAATTTGGCGGCTTCGCGAGATTTCGCGCCATGTTTCGTGTATGTATTGATTATGCTTTAATGTATCTTTGAGTAAAAACCTACGAAAACAACAAAACATGAAACATTTGGAACAATATATACTTTTGCCTGTATACACTACACATGATGTCAATGATATTGAAGTGTTTGAGACATAATTGAGGTAAAAAGCAATTTTCCCTGAAGACAATTTGAATAAAGATCCATTATCGGGCCGGGTGCTTCTATTTTCTTTCGTGGATTACCTTTCAAGAAAATAAGTATACGACTAATGTCAATAGGGGACAACATCTTAAATGTTTAGAGAAAGTAATAATATACAAATGAATATGTGCATAGGGCCTATCCAGTTTGTAGGAATAACCCTCCTGGTACTAGACGCATGAATAAAATTACGATGATGAAACGGTATAGTATTGATTTTAGGTTTTGTTTCATTACATTTTGTTTGTTTTATTTTTCTTGTCTTTCATAGTTACTATCATTGTCAATTTTGGTTCGTTTTTTTTTTTCTCTCTCTCTTTTGTTTTATTGAATATTAATCTCGATGGTAGAGGATTGTAGGGCAGTGTGAAGGGGCCTTTGAGCTGTGTCAGGTCTACCCTCTAGGCTGTGATTCAATATCCGTGTTATTTCTTGTGTGAAGGTTAGAAGCAACTCCTTGAGAGATGATGATGATGCCGACCCGAACTACATGTACATGTATTAAAAAGTTAAACAATGTGATCGCAAAGTCTTTCAAGGAATCACCTATAGGGTCTACTGTCATATGAAGGTTAAGAGCAACTCCTTAAAAGATGATGATGATGATGAGGATGATGATGATGATGATGACCCGATCTATTAAAAAGGTTGAACAATGTGGTCGCAAAGTCTTTCAAGGAATCACCTATAGGGTCTACTGTCATATGTAAGTTAGAAGCAACTCCTTGAGAGATGATGATGATGATGATGATGATGATGATGCCGACTCGATCTATCAAAAAGGTAAAAAAAATGTGATCGCAAAGTCTTTCAACGAATCACCTAAAGGGTCTCCTGTCATAATATGAAGGTTAAGAGCAATTTAAAGAGCAATTTCAATATCCTCTGTTGTATAGCAATAGAAAATATTCGGATTACACAATTGTAATCTCAATTGTTTCGTCCACTTCAAAAGGTGATGGACACAGCAGATGTTTCCTAAAGATGATTTCTCGAGAATCTTTGCGAGTGTTTTTATTACATTCCCTTTATATGATACCTCTAAAAATCATATCCATTGTGTGTGCTGGATTGACAAAGTTTCGATGTGTTTGTTCGTTCGTTCTTTGTTTGTGTTTCAAGCAATCAGCTACTCAAATTGACCTTTCTTTATATATTGCATAAGATGTCCATGAGGTTATCCCTTATAATAATAATAATAATAATAATACTCAGTTCTTCTATAGCGCATAACACATTACAGGATAGCATGTCCCTATGCGCTTCAAATAGAAAGGAAAGAATTACAAGAAAAAGTCATACAAATTAGAAAATCCACTTAGAAGTAAAAAAAGTACATGTAGTGTTGGACGCTGAGTTCATGAGTGTACACTTTTAACATTGAATAAATACGTTTTAAGAGAAACCTTAAACTTGTTTAAATTATTGTGATTTCTCATGGAATCTGGAAGTGAATTCCATAAAACTGAGGAGGCGTGCGTAAAAGAACGTTCACCGTATGTTTTTGTTGAGGTGGGAGGAACAATGAATAATGATTTTGAGCTTGATCTTAAAGTACGAGTAGGCTGATATAATGATAAAAGTTCACATAAATAAGAAGGGGCAATGTCACGAAAGCATTCGTATGCAAAAACTAATAGTTTAAACAAAATACGGGAGTGGACAGGAAGCCAATGTAGATTTCGTAGTACAGGAGTAATTGATTCGTATTTCCGAGTTCGGGTCACTAATCTTGCCGCTGAATTTTGAATAGTTTGCAATTTTTTGATTTGTCACTGAGGAAGACCGAAAAGAAGACTGTTACAAAAATCAATGTGGCACAAAACAAATGCATGGACTAATTTTTCAGTGGTGGGCCTATCCAAAAAAAGCACGTATTTTTCCAATCCTATACAAAGCATACGAAGCAGCGCGACATTTTTTAGATATAAAATTCTCAAATGTCAACCGACAATCAAAAATTGTTTGTTGCTTTTGTTCGTTGCAGTTGTCTTTTCACCAGGGTATGGCTGGTTATGCATGCACATACAGACGGAATATGTTGAAACAACGCGTCGGTGTCCTTAGCTTGCCACCACCTTCTTCTGAATCAAGGAAAATAAACACTGTGTGAAATAGAGCCCGTCATCCTCCTCATTATAATAATAATAATAATAACAATATTTATAAAGCGCAACATATCCATCTCTAGAGATGCTCAAGGCGCATATAAATAATTTAAATTAATATTCAACATACTTAAGATTAAAGAAATATTAAATGTTAACTTGCATTAGATCATACAAGTTCATGGTGCCAAGGTACATACAATGTGGCACAGTGTGATTGTTCGTTTTTATAACAATTGTCATTATGTAGAACGTCCTCACAAATCGAAGAGAGAATACTCCTGTTGGAAACAATGTCACGAATCATCCATTCACGTCAATAAGATATTTTAAGCAGAAGCGATTCATTACTTCCTAATATGTTGTTTATGTCTATCAGAGGGTTTTATTTTCCTCGGATGTTTTTGGCCAAGAGGGAGAAGCGACGAGGGGAAACGAGCATTTAATCCAGATGGATTCACAGTGACGCAGAGCTTAAGGCCTCGCCTGTATTAAAATAGATATTAATGTGTTATGAAAGGGACCCTTAATACAGTTGAAGAGCGGATGGAGGGGTGTGTAACTGCCCCCTATCCCGTCCCACTGCTCCTACATGTTGGTCTCGTTTCACAATGGAAGCCAGTTACTATATGAACATAGTATTTTCCTTTCCAAAAAAATGAAAACATTAAACACCTGTTTGGAAACACTGAGCACTTTTGCCCAGCCCTTAAAATCGCTGTCTCTTCTTTTTCTCAATCTCTCTCTCTCTCTCTCTCTCTCTCTCTCTCTCTCTCTCTCTCTCTTACTCTCTCTATATCTCTCCCCTCTCTCTCCTCCCCCTCCCTCTCACTATCCCTCTTTAAACTGTACCTCTGCCTGTCTCACATACATACCCTCTCTCTAATTATTACATCTCCCTCTAAACTTGCACTCTTTTGTTTTTATCCATATATTAAAGATAAAGGTGAGTTCTCGTCATCCGATTGCATTGTGAAAGAAAAGGTGTGGAATGGATCAGAAAAAGTTGATCATGTAGCATGTAAGTATTGGTGTGTACTGCAAAGTTCTGGAGTCATCAAAATTTGGTCCAGTCTTGGTAAATATCAAGCACTGTACACAGAAAGATGTATATGGGACTACACAAATGGTGTAGGGGCTACTAACCTTGATTTCCTAATCTTTCTATGCTCATTACTCAGCCAGTTTACATTTTCTACCAAAATTGTTTGGCAAATGACATTTATTTGTAATCTTGAACATTCAGTGTAAGTTTCGTTTGATTCTGTGAGAATTCTTTTTTTTTTTAACCAGAACTCACCTTTATAGCCTCTGTAGAAATTTGGCTAATTTACATCAAATTTATCCCCTGATCAATATCATGATATCAGAGCGCCTCTCTTAATCCCTGCTAGATTGACACAGATTTATCGCAATTACTCCTTTAGATTTAGAGCATAGGGATATGAAAACATCACTCTTCTGGTGTGGGGATACTAATATCCTGCCTTGCAAATTGCTCCCAGGTGCTTAGTCCCCGCGTTCTTAACATTTACGATTGCAATATTGAAATATGGCTCAATTTCGCGCCTTCTCAGCAGCGATACAAATAACTTTTGTTTGCTCTGACGTAACGGTTCATATCGTTTGCATCATTGAGCCTTAGGGTTAGAATGTTATATTTACTATTACTATCTTTAACCGGTTCGTATTATTCATATATCATTATTAAAAATGTGGAATACCTAACCGTTAGAAATTAGGAAATCACCACCGTAAAGTACTTTTAATAATAATAATAATAGCTAGTTCTTATATAGCGCTTTTCAGGACCGAAGGCCCTCTCAAAGCGCTTTACAGATATATATATTATTACCCCGGTCATAGGATTCAGGCTTACCCGCACACAATGTATGCAATAATTTTGTTTGACGTTGTGTTGTAGATTTAAGAACATCACGAACTCTTGCAGCGTAGTAAAATATATGTGCATAGTTTCCGCGTTTTATAAATGTGCATTTTTATGTTATCCTTATTTACCATTCTGTTATTTGTGTTGGTACAGAAGGAACTCAACATGCTGAAGTTCGTGTTTCAAGTGTTTTAAATGATTGTATAGGACATGCTCCTGCGACGATTCCTTCGCACAAATTACCTACATAACCGAATTCCAAATTTCAATTGTGATCGATTCTCGAAACATGCAATGAACCCCTGGCAAAGTAAAAGTATTGTTAATATTATTATTATTTGTTTGGCATTTCAAACATACAATAGAAGGTACAATAGAATGGCACATAGGATACAAATTATGAAAAAATAAAATTGGCTTCCCCTGTTGCACCTTTCGAAGTTGCATGGAAGAAAAAAAGGAATGTGAAATTCCTATAACCCGTAAGTCTTTTCTTCCGACTCCAGGAAATGCATCAGGGGATGCCTAAAATATTATACATAATCAGACTTTAAAAAGACAAAAACAACAAATTATTGATGACAATGCATGAACTTAAGCTCGATAAATTGCAATATGTTATCTCAGGTGTCACTGGCATGTAAGTGAAGCAAAAAAGAAAAGTAAATGGCAGAAATTGGAATTGAATAATAGTTATTATGTTGCACTTCAGAAAGATTTTGGGGAATAAAACTAAGCGGTCAGTTTGAGATGTGCGATAGAAACAATTATAATGAGGGAAAATACAAATCAATCTCCTAATATTCAAATTATATATTCAATTTTAAATGATATCCAAACATCAACTTTTGATGTTTGTTACTTGTGTTCATAGTTTATTCAAAGTAAGATTTTAGTTGGTTAAGAAAAGAGGGAAGTGAGACAAGAACAGGGACATCAATTTCAAAGTCATATTGGTTATGACTTTTTAATTAGGAGTAAAAGTTAAGTCAGGTATTTTTCGACCTGCTTTATATTTACACGATGTCTAAATTCATCTTTCGAGAGCCGATATGTACGGAAACGTGGTGGGATCGAATGAGGAAATAACACCAAGAAAATAAAAAATTATTAACACTGTAACAACAGTAATCATCGAAAACTCAAAATATTGTTTTGTTTACTTATCTAAGAAATTCTAGTGATTCAATTTTTAAATTTCCACTTCAGGTCTCGGGCTTACAGAGAAAATCCTTCGAAACCCGAGTGACCAAACTATTCTTCCATTTTACAGACTACACCCCTTTCTCGATTTCGTGTCAATTTTTGGCGCGATGAAAGGCGGTATTTTATGACACATCTATTTAGGCTGCAAGCGACTTCCTGCTAAATCCCATTTCAACTAGACAGATGAATTTTGACCCACTTCTCTAATAGATATCATGTTTATAGTAATGAAACTGTAATGATATTTAGGCCTACTGTACTGGTTACTCATGAAAACGGAGATTATGCTAAACACGGTATATTAAAAACCTGAAAAACACAGTTTTAGATACTTTGCGTCATCGTTTAAAATGGAAATTTGTACGATAAATCATATTTTTGTATTATTATCCCAAGTTCGCATTTCAAAATCAAATTATATATTAAAGCCTGGTTTCCTCCTCTTCATCGGTTGCAAGGCCCGTGTTCCTATTTTCGGGGAAAATAAAATCAACACATATTTTTCAGTTCAGTTCTACAGACGAGCCTTTTTTCTCTCAACCTTTTTGTAGTCACGGCACCCCTAAAAAAAAGTCCCGAATCCATCACAAAAAATTCATTTGCATCACTTTGGCACGTATTCGTCAAGTGCCATGTATGGGCAAAATTGTTTCTAAATTTGCAATTATTTTTTAATCAACACAGTAATTAAGATGTGAAGAAATGTATGCCGGTACCTTGACACCATGAATACAAAAATGATATATTCGGTCACCTTGATACATGGATATGAGGATATTTAGGCACCTCGGTGCCCACAACTGTCCTGCTTCTAAATGTTGCGAGCGAATGAAGCGAACGAACGTGGTACATGATGATTGTTTAATGACTGTTTTACCTGACTGCTAATATAGCACGTGTATGCTTGTAAGAAAGAAACCAGGGGACGGACGAGGGACTTGTTTATGAGGAATAATACCTTATCAAAGGGCACTATCGCATCGACTTGGTTTCGAACCCGTTACATCTTGGTTACTAGATCACTGCTCTATACCAGTGAGCCATCTCGCCTTCTCTGAAATAAAATATGAAAATCTATCGATACAAAAGGTATTAGATATATTCGGGCACCCCGCTGTCAATAAAAGGATATTCGGGCACCTCGTTGCCCAACATGTGAGGTCTTGAATGTATTCGTTTTCATATTTTCTAATAGCTATGAGAAACAATATGACCTACCCAGAAATTATTTGAAGCTCGTTCGTTAACACTATACTATAAAAACCTTTGTTGGGCAGAATGATTTCGCGAATGAACCTTAAACTTTAATGAACCAAAACTAGCCTTCATAGAGCTGAGCCCATTTTCTCACATCCGTCATGACGAAAACATGAGACAAGATAATAGGAAGTGCCAAGAAAATGTGGATCGCGTACTTTTCACACTTCTTAGGACCTCGTGAAATTAACTTTGCTAACGCTTTTATGGATACCTAGCTGATTCCAGAGCGATTCTAGAATAATATAATTAGATCCATATATATATATATTAATTTATTTATTTCATTTTCTTTTTTTTTTCTTCTTTTTTTTTAATATTTTGTTTGGGGGGGGAGGGGGGCTTTGAGTGTACTCGCCTTAATTTCTACATGTGCCTCTCTTAAATTCATATGAAATCACTGGGGTTTTTTTTGGGGGAAGGGGGGTGTTGAGCCCCAAAAACCTCCTCTAAAAGCGCTACTAAGCTGAACCCACTTTCTCACAGCCATGAGACCAGATAAACCCCGCTAGTTTTGGCGGAAGGATTGACGGGTCATGGGCAAGCTTGGACTAGAATTGTACATTTGGTATTTATTTGAGAATGGTGCTGTTTCCTGTCTTTTCCTATCGCGTGCTTTATCGAGAGAGGAAGCCTCATAGCCATGGCAATAACAAACAATACCTTACGTAGAATGCATTAATAATAATATCATGATTCTTTTGATTGTGATGAAGACATGTCAATGGACAAGACTTAATGATAATACAAGTGAAGAGAATTCAATTCAAATTTAAACTGGTGAAGAAAGAATTATTATTATGTAGTTTACGACGTTTAAAATTATTGTGTTTAATGAAAAATCAATTCCATATTTGTCCGAGAGGTCGGGTATATTTTCATAAGGATCGTCCTTACCTTATTAACGGATATCACATAGCCCTGGGGATCTAGAACAGTAGCATAATTACAACCACATACACGCTTTCCTTTCTGTTACTTTAGAGTGAATCAGACACTATTAATGTATATTCGGGTTTTCGTTTATCCTTTCGAATGCCATAACAAGCAGCCGGTGGGTGTTTTCGTACGCGCAAACGGGGGCTTTGAAAGCTCGAATACTCCCGTAATTTTAATGCAAATTAAAATTTAAAAACAGAGAAAGACTATTTTAGATATTTTCTTTCCAATGCACTCTCTATAGTTATGTAGTCCTTGTCGAATAGATCAGTTTTCAGTCGGCAATCGGCAATAGTGCAGTAAACTTCGTCTCTCTATTTAAATGATTTAATTCTTTTTCTTCTGCCAGAATTTAATGAAAAATAATCATTGTTGCAATACAGCACTTAATAAATTGCATACAATCGTGTTGATTCCATCTCTCTCTCTCTCTCTCTCTCCCTCCCTCTCTTGAAACTCAGTTTTGAAACTATTTTCTTCCTGTTTAATCATTACCGTACCCCTGTCCATTATGACGCAACAAAGATATACAAAGATGGTGCGCGCGCATATTTTTGAAACGCGTAACATTTCTATGACAACACGGGATAATTTATTAAATTACACAAATGTAAATAATATTCTAAGATTAAATGCTTAGGAAAGAATGTTGCTTCCTTTTTCTCCACAGCTCCTTGGATTTGTATTGGAATTAGAGTGGATTTTATCACACAATTGGGCAATAATAGGGTAAGTTTATTTTATGTATAAGTAGACAAATTCGTGATTTTTTTTTTCTTTCCTGATATTTACTTTATAAATTTTGTTTCCCCGCTGTTCATCACGATTTGGTATGATGACGGGGGGAGGCGGTGTGCCCGGAAGATTATAGAGCTTTCAGTTTGGCATTTGATTGAACGAAAAATGTGCATCAAAAAGCACTAATCGTCATAAATAACATTGTCCAAAATGAGTCATGTAAACTTCGTGATAATACTGTTTGTATCTGACTGTCCAGATAACCAACCTGTCCAAAACAAAAACAAAAACCGTATGGGGAACGTGCTTTAGCCCCCCCCCCCCCCCCCTTAGCTAAGCCATACATATGTATACATTGGTGACTTTAATCGGTAGGCGATTGCTTAAAGCCTATCTGCACTAGTTTGGCCAGGTGGGATTAGACCTCCCTGCCTGGTCACTGACAGGTGGTTATCTCATCAAATCAGCTCTCAATTAACATTAGGAAAAGGGGACCATGGGGAACCAATGGTCACCGCTAAGGCATTGGTTGCTATATAGAGGGTGCAAGTAGCTTTAAGTAGTGCAGTGTGGCTTTAAATGACACTTACATTCAACTTTTAAAGAAAAACAAACTTCTCTATTTTTGAAACTGTATCCCATATGAGGATGTACACCTGTATGCATATTCTCTCATCCGTATGATAATGGGTTGTTATTTTGTTAACTTATTTATAGATAACCTGTAGCCACATATGAGTTAGAAATGTTACTCTCGGAATTCTGAGAATTGTCTTGGCAGTGATTCAAACATTAAAAAAGGAAACTGTGTTCTCAAATCTAAACTTGATTAAACATTCTGAAAGTAATGTACCGGCGACAGCCTTGATCGGCCTTTTTCTGTGAAAGAATTTGTGTTAAATTTTGAACAATGTATGAAGTAGAGGGCTGTTGATTTGAAAGAGCATTTCAAGAGCAAATCTTCACATGCTGGAAGTCTTTTCACATTGGAAGGAAAAAGAAACATGAGATTACCTATTTAGCTTAATTAATTTCAGCTTTAGGTCTACTTTTACCCCTAGGCCACTTTTTTCTTTCTGAACTTTAAGATCCCCCAACTCAATCTAAAATACAGGTGATCCAACATTGTGCCCCGGCTACAGTTATTGCTCCGGGCTTTATTCGTCAAAAGTAAAAGGTATTGGGTTAGGGCTGCAATAGAGGTTTAGAGATAGGATTGCAATTGGGTTGGATGTTAGAGGTTTAGGGTTGGGATTAAGGTTTTATATAATACATTTGGTCTGGGTTAATGTTAGCAGTGCGGTTAGTATATATAGGAAACTGGCCGCGAAGCGATTCAGCTGTATGAGCACAAAATAAAGCAGGTGTCCTAAAACCGCACTTTTACTTCTAAAATCGAAACAGAAGGTCACAAGATTTGGATCAAGGGAAAAAGGAAAAGTTTTCGTTTCCTTTCATTGTCTCTATGCTACCATACGTCACCAGCAATGTGTTGATCGAATGTAGGCCTACCCCCCCCCCCCCCCCCCCTCTCTCTCTCTCTCTCTCTCTCTCTTTCTCTCTCTCTTTCTCTCTCTCTCTCTCTCTCTCTCTCTCCTTTCTTAGAGTTCATGTTTAATACCACGGAAGTGAGTATCAGATACCGAAATCCACTGAGTTCTTGTTCACAAGCAGTAACTCGGAATGGGAGAGTTGAAAGAAATGTACTATTTTCGAGACGAGTGAGTGAAAAGAAACTTTAAAACAAAATGATACTATATTGATCATTACGAAATTGAGAAATAGGAAAAGGTTGCAATCGGAGAGAGGAGATTAAGAGAGGGAGAACATGATGAATAAAGAGAGATGTTCAAAAGAAACAAAACGGAAAGATGGGAGAAAACAAAGACAACATACGAAAGAAGGGCAGAGATAAGAGAGATAGACAAGGGATTACTACACGGAGACACTCTGGTATATTGGAAGGCTCTTGACTCTCGTCGGAGAGGCCCTGGGTTCAATCGTCGTTCCGTGCTCGCACCATTAATTGAATTAGACTAACCTTCGCATAATGACCCCATTATTCTAAAGGCCCATACTCTCTCAGACAAAATCACTCTAGTTCATTTTCTGAATTATGACCTTCGGAAAAAAAACGAACCTTCGGGAGTACGTCGAGTGCCCCCTACTTTTCATCGACCATGTCGGCAGAAAGGTATAGCTGCAGACACAATAACAACGGTTTCCTGTAGCCTTGTAATGCTTATGTGAAAGTCTGTATGTAGGGGATGTAGGGCGGATTCAGAGGGGTCATGGGGTCTGAACCCCTAGTTCTGTCCTCTTTTTTCCCTTCTTTTGGAGTAAATACAAAAGGACCCCCAAATCAAAATAATATTCCGTTCTTGTTTATCGCATAACTAAATATGATATAACGTCACTATATAATGATTCATATGCGATTCCAAAGGTATTTGGGAAATTGTTACCCCGGCTTTAACTCTGGCAACCGTATAGTGTCGTTGCATAATGATTACATCCTACCAAGTACCCACTTATTAAACGTGGGTCTAGTGTGGCAAATGTAGATCATTGCCTTGCCAAATGATGTTGATGCTCCGGCAGGGATTCGAACCCCGTATCTTGTGGTTCACAAACTTATCCACGAGACCACAGACCTGTGATGCAACGGTTTTTTTTCATTGCTTCTTTGCTTGTCAAAAATTTGTCGAAGTTGTGACCTCCTTTTTACAAAGTCCAGTATCTGCCCCCGATCCAATAAAAACAGCTCTTCTTTCATTGACCATAGATCAATTGCCCTTCCATCAATATTTTCTTTAATTCCTACATGGATATATGCATCTAGATCAAATTCAACAATACTAGTTGTGTGTTATTGATTTACAGATTAGTCTAAAGAGAACAAGGTCGATTTAGTTAGATTCTTTGTTTATTAAACACAATGACAATAGTTAAAGATTATCCTACAAGGTTTTCGCAATTAGCCATATTCAAATCGGAATTCCTTCTCTTTGATAAATACGTTTTCACGAAAATGTATTTGTTTTATTAGTAACAAACATCATTAAATTATGAGGAATAGAAAGGAGAGTTTAGTACATTCACCTATTGGTTAATCTTTTTATTTTTAGCGGTTATTGTTTTGGGCAAGCAAGAATTAATTTATGACCATAATACATGTAAAATGTTTATATCATTTGACTTTTACGTATATGTTAATGTCCCCTTATTGGCGTTAAATAAAACTGATAAAAATAACGACCGTAATGCATTACTGCCAATAGATAAACAGTTTATCACGCTTTAATATACTTCTGAATAAGGAACGAGTTTACGTTCCGAATAGACAAACAATAAACTGTTTATCAATTGGCCATAATTCATTACGTTCCTCATTTTTTTCTGTGTCATTTATAAGCTTATATAATAACGCTATTTTGTATGTTTTTGAGCAGACGATATTTAATGACCACAATAATATGTGAATGTGAATTATACACGAGAATCTTTTATTTCCATTTTGATAATAGCTCCGTAATGCAGCATTTCAAGATTGCACAATAAAAAGGAGGCAGGTTGATTTCTGTTTTCTGTATATCACCTCGCCCCCTCCCCCCCCCCCCCCCTCTCCATTACCAATTATTCACTATCATGATTATATGCCCCTTTCTTTTTCCATGTGAAGGTCTAAATAGGGCGCACCAAAAGATTTTGCGATCAGCCTAAAATCAACACCTTTCGAGCCTATAGACAGGAAAAAGGAATGTTTTCCCGGTGTAAGTTATGGGTAATAACAGATCTCGATATTATTCCCAGTCGCACAGACCAAAAGTAAGGATTATCTGAGGCACGAACTGAACAACGATTTTCACAAAAGTGCAGCACGTACCATAATGGCATATTAAACCTGTTTCCTATAATAATGCCTTTTATAAATATGAGGAATTTAAAAAAAATCTTTAGAGTAATCGCGAACAACACTCTTAGATCAGGAAATTACAGTTCCCAGCTTTAATAAAAACTGCCTCTCACCTCCCCCATTTCTCTAGCTCTCTCTATATAAGGGAATCTTCATAACAGTTCGCCCCTCTTCATACTGTTGGTATTTTTCTTACTTTTCTTTTTCCTTTCTTCTATTATCCTCACTAATTTTGCGAATTCATTTTCCTCATTTAACTTTCCGATATAATTATGATCATTCTGGAAAAAATAACTGAATTTATGTTCCGTTTTGGGAACTCTAAACATAATGCAAAACTATTATACCATCTGCCATTATATTTACCAATACGTACTACTACCAGGGAGTAACGTCTCTGCTACTACTAATACATCCCCAGGTGGGTGTTTCACAAAGATTTTAAATCGAACTTAACTCTAGGTTGGACTTAAATTTATGAAGAGCCATTTGTAGCATTCAAATGAAATATATTCAAAAGCGAAAAATTAAGTATTTTAGACTTTTTATATATTCCACATCATCAAAAACATGAAATTTCCTATGATAATAGAAAATATGAATGATTTGAATCAACATTTTATGCCTTTTAAAATAACTTTTACAAAATATTTTCAAGATTCTAACGGCTTTCCATAATTGTGAAGTCCAACTTAGAGGTAAGTTCAACTTAGGATCTTTGTCAAACACCCCCCCCCCCCCCCAGATCTCACAATGACGATTAAAACCCAATTACATGTACTTGCACACATGAGTAGAAAGCCGGTAAAAGTGATGCAATTTGCACACATGAAAATGATACCATCTTCCTTTCCTCGTCACTGCCGATTTGCGTTCATATGGATAATGACTTCATCACAGGTGTGAGGATCAGATAGATGACTAATACTAATTAGGGTGGGTTTACACTATTCCTATTCCTGGACACTGTTCACATAATCCCCCCTTGTTATTTCATTTTCGCTTATTTTGAGAACCGGCGTAAATGCATTGATGTTATGACGTATGATATGAAAAAGAAAGAAAGAAATGTTTAGGGGGCGGCTACTTTGATTTTGGAATATGGAAGATAATGCAATCTTATTTTAGCTTCTCTGCTCGTCTCTATTTAATTTTCCAAACAGTTTGGCAAATATCCCAGTTTGGGGGGATGTCGGATCGTCACTTTACACGGCCCGAGTCTTGGACAAAGTCGGATGTTAAGTTTTAAGTTTTAAGCTGATCTTTCTTTAAAAAGATGGTGACTTGTTTACTAATGTCAGCATATAGTATTGCACATGGTTCTCATCATGTCAAGGTCACACTGGTTACTTAAAGGGGTATATAAAAAAAAACTGAAAATATACATGTACATCTTTCTTCTTATTTCCTTTTCCATCATATACCCCCATCTACGTCTCTCTCATGATGCCCCTTTCCCCAATACATCATCATGAAAATATTAGATCAATAAGGACATTCAGAAAATAAATTTAATGAAAATAATGCACAAGAAAATTGACATGAGGAATAGGGTTCCTCCACTACCCCCTTTTCAATTGTCTGTTATAGATAGATAGATAAGTAGATAGATTTATAGATACAGATAGGATGGTGAATAGATAGATCGCTTAAATAGATATGTATATTATAAATAGATGGGTAAATGGGTGCATTGATAGATAAATATATTAGATGTACAGTGTATATATGGATAATTATATAGATAGATAGATAGATAAATGAATAAATAAATAGATATGTTGGCAGGTAGGTAGACAGACAAAATACTTGGATAGATGGGTGCATAGACAAACAGATATATATAATTAAAGACCCGTTTAGTCACACTTAAAGTAACATGTGTTCTATGCGGTCACAAGCGACTTCCTTCCGCTATATGCACGGAACATGACGTGTTTATTAAGTTGTCTTTAGACTAAAGACGTGCCAATTTGTTTTGTATCAAATTCACTTTCATAGGCCTTGAACACAATTCATTCAAGGAATTAGCTATTGAATTCGCCTTAACTTATATTGTACAAGAATTTTTTATTTTTTTTTAATAGGCACAATGTACATCTAAATAGCGATTTTTGTAAGAAATCATTCTTTTCGGAGCTGATGTTTATAGAGGGGCTCCCGCCGCTGTACATAATGATTGTTCTTTAATTATATGGGAAGGGAATTATTTGAGACAACTCCCTCGCAATGCGCGTACAATTGAGCTACATGTATATAAAGAAAGCAGTACGGATAAACGTTGTTCCGTTTTTATTTCGCCAAGCTCTAAAATAAATTCATGAATAGTTTAATGAGCTTTTTTAATAACACACCTTAACCCTCTTAAAAGCAAGTAAGAAATAAAAGCACGACCTTATCAAATAATTATTATACTAAATTTGGACAGTGTGAACGTCCTATATGTTGAAAGCTGATTTCATCTAAGTAATTTTCATCATGGGTGGGAAATCTGGCGTTGAATTGATATCTGCGATCATTATTTTGAAGCGATGGCCCATGATATTCGTTTACGATCTTCGAGCTAAGACAGTGTCACATTGGGCGAAACATAGCTATTTTCAGATAGTTTAAACGCTCTGTCTATGTTGAAAGCTGTTTCCATCTAAGTAATTTTGATCATATATGGGAAGTCTTGTGTTGAAGGGATTTATGCGATGATTTCAAGCGGCAGCCCATGGTATTCGTTTAGGATCTTCGAGCAGAGACAGTTGTATAACATTGGGCGAAACATTGCTACATGTATTTTTTCAGATAGTGTAAACGCTCTGTCTATGTTGAAAGCTGTTTCCATCGAAGTAACTTCCATCTAATATGGGAAGTCTTGTGTGGGGTGGATATCTGCGATGATTTGAAGCGGTAGTCCCTGATATTCGTTTAGGATCTTCGCAGAGAGACGGTGGATTAGCAGGGTAACACTAGACGAGAAGAGGAGCAATCTATGGACAACGCTAGTCTCCGTTCCTAACATTGAGTAGAGATGGACCCAGGGGTGGGGGTGGGGTGCATGGGATTCACGGGGGGGGGGGGGGGCAGTTGAAGAGCATTGATCTTACTAGATTGCCATAATGCGAATTAACAAGATCGCCGATTAGGGTGAGGGATTCAAAGGAATACATTTTTGTTTCCCTTTTTTCCTTTTCCGGCTCTTCGCAATCTGCATTTGCCACTCTATACCCAGGTGAAGAACATGAGTGTGATAGGGGAAGAATCAAATTCATGAGCTTTGTGATAGTATTTAGTCCTCATTATCCATCTTATAGACATGCTAATGATATGCTATCGAAACTTACCGTTCTCATGTACATCCAAGTATTCGCAACAGCAATTTCGTAATATGAAACTTCATGATTATGATTGAACATTGACGGCACTATTTAGATTATTTCGATGGGGCCAAGTTTTGAACATCCGCTCTCGCTACAATATTATATCTTTTCTTATTACATGTATTTATGTAGTTGTCATTTACTGTTAGCACTTTGGGCCTTATGGGAAAAGCGCGGTATAAGTAATAATAATAATAAATATTATTTTACTCATTGAGACTTGAGCCAAGGTCAACGTCACACAGAAGCTAAGACTGTCCTCTTAACGATGCGTGTAATGAGTTGATAGGTTGTCTCAATCTAATAAATATGTGGTGATGAGGTCAATTAAAATGACATAGAGTCTGGGAGGTTATTACCACAAAATGACTGCCGCTTTTGTTCTCGGCTGATGAAGTTAATTGCGGTCGTTAGTAGGAGTAGCGGGCGTGTAACTTCATTTCAGGCTTAAGCCGTGCAGTCGATGGCTAAATTTAGGAGGATCTTTGATAGACTATACGCTCAAGATAACTTGAAGAAACTGGATGGTTATTCAATTACTATATCTTACAAGGCAGTATTATTTCTAAACATTAGTAGTAGACAAAAAGGGAAAGAGGGCCATATTTAATTAACACGTAATTTAGCACTGAAATTATTGTGTTGCGACGGATGACAAAGAAACTTACCTAATTATAAAAAAGTAAGCTTGTGTTCAATCTAGTACTAAACAAAATGCTGCTTTGAACTTAATCCTGGGATAAACAAGGATAAATAAATAAATACAAAACAACCCAATACGGCTTCTTCAGATCACTATTTTTGTGTAGGGCGGTGCCCCATTTCAAAATTTGGTGGAGGATAACGAAGACTGCATGAGGCCCATTAGTAAGTCAATGCAACGCAGGTCAAAAATACTGACCCCTACCCCCTCATTTTAATAGAGCCCATACCCATATGGATACGCCACTTCCTCTTTTTTTTCGTGATTATAATAAGGAAAACAATTAAAGACAGCTAAGCCTTCACTTTTCGTGCATTATGTGCAGTTAGGGGACCGGACTGAAGTCTTATTTTGAAACTTTTGCGTAACACGCTCTTCTGTTCCTTCGTCAACAGTGATTCATACATATTTCATCCTTCACTCATATCCATCTCACCAAGATACTCATCTTCTGAAGATGAAGAAAGAAACTCCAACAGAACATTATGAAACGTAACAATGCGATGAAACACGTGACTCACGCCGCTAGCTTGCGAGCGAAAAACCGTATGGTTCCCGCGCGTTAAGCTCCTGACGACAGACGACAATTTAGCAGCCGCGCCGCGCGCTCTTCAAAGCCGAGATCAAAAATTAACCGAGCGCCAGGTTTCACTTCCAATGCTAAGACAACCCACGGACCATTTACAGGCGGGGAAACGCGACCACCGTTATCATCGATTTTCTAACATTTATGTTTCTTATTTCAATACATAGAGACATTTGTACCTAATTCCAAGGTTAACGTAGCCATTTGGGTTATGGTAGTACCGTACTTTGTGATCAGTTGTGAGTAAAAGACACTTGAAGAGTGCCGAAGTTTGACCAGTATTTTGCGAGGAACCGTTATCTTGCTGTATTAACCATCACTTGCTCTGGATTTTACGGGTCTTTAACCGGCGTGTCGATAGCTTGTCAAATGGAATTCTGTGATTACTGAAAACTGGAGATTTTCTTTCTTATTAGAGCTTTGCTCAAAGGTAAGTTAACCTACATTTGTGTATTTGTTTGTTTGTGTTTCGAGAGTCATTGTCGTCAAAACTGTTCTAATTGATTTCAAATTCTAAATTGTCACCTGACTTCAGTGACACCTGTTTGGCAATAGCTTCTGCACTGAAATGAATCAAGGCTATATTACTGAAGTTAAAAATGGATATAGAGAAAGGAAGATGGGAGAGAGAGCAAGAGATGAAGAGAGAGAGAGAGAGAGAGAGAGAGAAAGGGGGAGAGAGAATAATGGTCATCTTTGTCTTATTGTTAATAGTTGTTTCACCTGTTAAACGAGATCAAACTGTATAGACCGTTTTGCGTCATCAAACATGGAATAGACGTTGAGAATATTGGTTGTTTCCTGCCCATGCGTCGAATTTCATGGATTTTGAACATCCTATCACTGCCTACAGTGTGTAGTTCAAATTGAATTAGTACCTTGGAAAGCCAACAAACGGATAAACATTATATTTGAAGGTCAATGTATGTATTTTCTTTACTTTGCAAACATTTTATTATTCTTTTGTCGTAGGTTAATCACACTTCAAGAATCTGTATTATCATCACTTTTAACACGCATAAAGAGACAGCTCTGCATTATGTGCGCGCTATGATTGAATCACAACTAATTTGTCGTGTATGTTATTTTGGTAATATATCAAATGAATGATCTTTCTATGATAATTATAAACCATGTCATCGGTTATCAGCGCACACACAATAAAACCCCTCTAGAGGCGGCATGCATAAGATTCGATTGTTTTTCAAGCCTTATTTTGAGGTAGGATTGCCAGAAAAGTGTCAAAAACTTTCTGAAGGATCAGAAACAATTTTATCAAGAATCTCGTTTATACATCCGTCCATTCTTGAAATCACAACTTACTGATCCACCTTTATTTTCCAGGTCGTAATCGTGTTTCACTTTCGACACCTTTCGGGTGATATTCTTGTCAGTCAGATGTTTTGTGTGCCCATCAGATTTAGGCCTAAAATAGTTTTATCAACTAAAGTATGACTGTGATGAAGAGTATACTAATTCGTGTATACCTATATAACAAGAATGTTTGCATGCAACGCGATTGCAATAAGCGTCAAAAAAATCAATTTAATAAGTACAATGTCAGTACCGGTAATTTATTTATTGGAGTCATCTTCGGGTTACGTAATACGTCTTTGTCATATTCGCATATTTTACGAAGGTGGCGCAAATCACCTTTTTTAGCTTGATGTCTTGGAAGTCTTTCTGATTATATACTTGTATCAATAACGAATATATCATTGAGCAGATAATCTATTAATGAATTCTATATTCTAATAAATTGTTTAAATTGATGATATTGACAATATTTTTGTTTGTAGAAGTTTCCTGAAACATTATGATCAATCATAAAAGGTTAATAAAATTGCCAGTGTAAAGCTGCCGTTTTAAGCATGTAAAGCCCTACACTACCATAATATTTAAGCTTCAACATGTCCAATAATACCTACAATTCTATATTATTCGTGCAATTAGTTCGTATTCCCCTTTTTACACATCGAATCTATTTTCTAAACATGCTCCAAGCTATATACCTGGTGAATACCAACTGTTCTTTGGCTGGAATACTGAACAGTCTAGAAAAGGCTATTTCTCGGCTTTCCCTAGTTTTTTTGTGATTACGGTCCATGAACGTAACATTCTCTCTGTAATTCATACAATCCCTTTCCTCTCGCTTTTACACCGCAACTTAATTCTTTTTCGGATCGTTATACCATAGCCGTTGATCTGCATAATACTTTAAGCCTAAACATTTATTTATAAAAAAAGTGCATTACCACTATAATTAATTGGCAAAATATTGATACCCTGGTATTGCGATGTGAATAGCTTCATTACTATGACGTGGCCGCTGAAAAGGGGAAAACAATTCTTTATAACTCAGGGAGGGCCTATTGACCAAAACAGGCATCTGTTGATCTGTTTGTTATTCATGTCATATCTTATAAATCTATAGTTCTATATTCCTATAGGAGCCTGGACCTGTTGGTGATATATTTAAGCCTGGAACAAATCAATTACTATGGCGACACTATTGGCCTGTATAGTTACCATAGGGATTAGTATGTCTGTTTTAGGTAAGCTGTGAAATCGTGATGCATATGACGTGAGTAGTTGGAGGGTAGGCGATTTTATCATCCGAAAATACATCACCAAAATTGACATTGGGGGCTGTCCAAAAGTGTAATTGGGCAGTTACGGGTGATTTTATACGCGGCTGTGTGTGACGGCATACCTTGTACAGACGTCAAGGTTAAAATATTCCAAGACCCAAGCCAAAATTCTCGCCGAACCACCCCCCCCCCCCCCCCGCCCCCCTCTCTTGTATTTTGACCACATTAGTCATCATATTTATGATAACGTATGTATTTATTATTCATGGTGACCGAGGACATTATCCTTAGTTGACTACTGCGGCGTATTTTATTTATTCTCTTTTTCTCTTTTTAATTCTCTTTAGTTGGTTAGTTAGCAAATTTATGCAATTATCCAGACGTTTTTTGCCATTTTTTTCATTTTTGGAGGTGGATGCATGAATAACAATGTATACCTCTGGGCTGTGTAAATCAACTGCCGTGCTCTCCCTCAAAAAAAAAATCCCACGGCAAATTTCTGTATGATGATATTATCACGCCTGATACTCGTGATTAAGGATTGATATAAAAGTAAACAGTGAAATTTGAAAATTTGACGCCCAGATTTCATTATCATGTCAAAATGCTGTAAAATATCCTTTTCATGTAGGACTCTATCCGTATACATTTAAAGATACATGTATCTCTGTGTAGGATCTTTTATGTTTTCGGTAGCGTTTTGTTCATTTATTTTCGTTTATGTAATAAAGTTCTTCCAACTAAAGAAACTTGATCAAGTGTCCGAAACAAACATCGAGAAAATACAAGCAATATTTGCACATTTCATACATCGTACCCCTTTGCACACATTGTTGAAGTCCTACAGTCCTCTCATTTTGAGTGGCGAATCGGAGCGAGAAAGGGTATGTACCTAAACAAATAAAGAAGTATCTAAGAATTGAAAAGAATTGTTCATTAATTTTTTTTTTTTAAGGAATTAAAGAAGAGTGAGATAACTGTGTTATAGTACCTCACGTATTGTTCTACAGGATTATGTAAAATCCCCCGTTCCAGAGTCAAGAATATAAGATATAATATTTTTAAAGCATTAAAATCGAAACAATCTCCCTCGCTCGATTGCATTGCTCTCTCACTTTAATTCTGACAACGTTGATGTAGTAAGGTGTTTGTGCTGAACATTTCGAACATTCATATGTTTTGCTCCATCACTTCGTGTTCAATTCAGGGTATAAAGTAAAGTGCATGTATAAGTAATTTTGGACGGGCGCAAAACTGCTAATTCTACTTGTTGAGCATGAGTATACAAGCCTACAGAACGTCGCTTCTTCGAATGTTCAATATCCTTTCTGGTAATATATGACACAAAAACTTTCCGCGCAAATTCTTAGTAGAATCTTGTAAGGTGGCCTCCAAGCAATTGGCTTCCCAATTACGGCCATTATAACTAGCGCTGTATTTGGATGTGTTGCTCCCTAAATATCAATTTATTGAACGGATTTTGTCTAATCCTGCCAATTTTAACTCACAGGCATTAGTCTTCCAACAAGGCAATCTATTTGTTATAATTCTGTTGCCAAACGCAGTTCATCGGAAAAGCGACGATAAAATATGAAGGGAAAAAAACGTAAATTTCGTATTATTTTCATCAGGCTCTTTCTCCGGGCTGTAAACTTCAGCAATAGTTATATGTTCTTTAGTCGAGACTCAGAGAGGGCAGGCCGTCCTTCTTTTGTCTCTTGAGTTAAGGCTAATGGACAGTAGACTATCCCTTATCTTGGCCCCTCGGAGATCCCTCAACAAAAATCTAATCAGGTCCCAAACTCCGGAAAGTTTCAGTAAGCGAGGGTGTGCACTTCCTTAGACAAAGTGATGCATTTAGTCGCGAAAGGATGGGGGGTAACGGGAGAAAAGGGGTGTCTGACAATTAAAGAGCAAGGGGAAGGGGGCGGGATGGGATGAGGGGGCGGAGGCCCGATGTTGAGATGTATATTGGGTCAGGTTCTTCTTGATATGGTTGTGTCTATCATTTTCGTATCGACTGTTCAATGATTTTAAAATGCATAATCATAATATTTCCAATTGGGGGGCAACATCGAACTTGTTAACTCGAAATGCTAAAGAGATCAAAATCATTGTAAAAAGGGCGCTTTGTGACAGCGTTTACAACATGGTAAAATTGAACACTTCTGCGCTTCTTCCCCGGCTTCCCACAATTTCTGCATGCATTGAAATTCATGTTGCAGATATAAATACATTTGTCATATAAACATTTACACTAAGCTTGGGTTGATTATATAAAATTATGTTTCGCTTCAATACCACATCTCAAGATCACCTTTAGTGCTGTTTCAAAAATTTATTTTTGTGTTGTATTGAGGGGGAGGATGTTTGTCAACCTTTTAAAGCGTTCTGAGAACATGCATAGACTGCAGTAATGTGCATTTCCATTGACTTGTATTACACAAAATACGTATATCACTGCATAGAGGCGGCTCCAGGAGGTGGGGGGCTCCAAATCCTAAAATATTCTGACAAGCACATACACAATAAAAGAGGGTCCGGACCCCCGTTACCCCCCTCCTTGAACCACCCCTGTGTATCGTTTATCTTCACAAGACTCCAAGGCCGAGGTAAAGTGTTCAGGAAGAACTCTATAATCCGATAATGAGTATTTTGGGGATGTACCTGTGTCTGAGGAAGTCGACGGAAAGGTCAAAGAATACTCAAGATCATCTGTAGACTGGAGACGATCCAGTCTATGACTGAGTGTATATAGAAGCAAGTTTGATATTTGCCCCCCCCCCCCCCTCCACCTTCTTCAGTAAAAAGTTAAACAACACTTGATCCGCCGGTTGTATAATAGTTACAATGATAATTTGGTCTTAGTTCTAATTATTTTCGCTTAATCATAGATTTTCAAATGTTGTTGATTTTATTTGCCCTCTCCCCGGGACATTGTTATTTTTTGTTCTATTTCAGTGTTATTTTGTTCAAGGTCTAGTTAGATATTTGTCTTCTCCTGGTTATCATCCATCGATTTTCCAATGTTCGGTTCATCACATATTTTCAGAGTAAGTTGGGCTTAGTTCTGCCCCTCCCCACCCCTTCACCCCCAATGGCTTTATATTAATTTTGGTGTTTGAGTTTGTTGGTTGGTTTTGTTTTTTATTTGTGTATTTTTTTTATATATTCATTTATTTATGTATTATTTATTTGACCCCTCATACCTCCTTTTCCCCACTAATTAATCCTGGATCTGTAGGTTTACACTTCTACATAACTATATTTCAAGCACTTGAAGTACAAATTGAGCAATGCCTTATGCAAATCAAGCATCACTTGTGCTGTGCCAAGTTCATGAGCGGTCTTTCCGATGACTTTATAGACCATGCTGACAACAACGAAGACAGATTCTCAATCTAGAAAGTGAGAAATAAAGGATAAGTATAAAGCACTGTGGATGATGAATTAACGATAATGAGGATTTTAAAAATTGTAACGCTCCGATCCTTTTTTTAATATTTTCAGGATTGTTGTCTCGTATTATTAATATTTGTAAAGTATGATCTGTTTCAAGCTTTCGTACAGGGCTTCTTCAAATTGGCTTTGAATAACTCCATTAAATATTTAAAACTGAACCACGGAACTCTAACTATGGTTGAAGTCAAACCATTGTCGTGGCGGGCAGATTCCAGGGGGGGGTGCGCACTGGTCTGAGCTTGATAAGACAGAACAGTAAAGAGACGTAGACCTAGCCAACAGGGTCTGTAGGGGCTCATTTCACATGAATACGTTTCTCGACCTCCTTCTTTATTTTTTATTTCATTTTTTGGTTAACGATTTCATGGTAGACTGCCACATCCCTCCGTAGCAACGCCACTGAGGTCAACAAAAATGTATACATTAATGAATGTTCATTTTTCAACTCATTTAAATTCCGCAATATTTACGATGCACTGAATTAAAACAAACTATAATTTCTTTCTCTCCAAGTCCAGGTACACTGTTGCCCATAAAGTTAGAATAAGATTTTCTTACCTCTTTTCATGAAATTATTGTGACATTTATGATTTATTCTTTGTATATAAAATGTGCGCCTTCTCGGAACTTTACTGATTAATAAAAATGATAAAATTCGATCAATAGAGATTCATCAAAGTTCTGAGAAGATATAAACTTTATCTTTCAAGAAGAAATCACATTGTCTCAATCATTTCATGAAAAAAGGGTTTTTTAAAAGTTTTTTCCAACTGTATGGGCAACAGAGTATTTTCCATGTATCTTTCTCTCTGTCAATTCGCCCCCTAACTTTTAATACGTGCACAGAACGCAGTATTCTCATAACAAATTCCCACAAGAGCTGATCATTCCGTGAAAATGTCAAATTTCGGTACCCTCATCCTTCCTTGACGACAGTTCATTCCATGTGACATCATCAATTCGTCACTGATGGGTTCCCCACGTCTCCCATAATTTACGTTTCCCCTTCCTCTCTCTATCTCTCTCTCTCTCTCTCTCTCTCTCTCTCCCTCTCCCCCTCTCCCCCCCCCCCCCCTCTCTCCCTCTCTCTCTCTCTCTCTCTCCCATCATTCTCTCTTCCCTACCTGGAATCTCGCTTATTAAAGAAGTTCACGGTAATAGGGTTGCAACGCTTCGGTGGGAGGTTGGGGGGGGGGGGGGGGGCTGTCACCCCATCCATTTTTAAAAGTTTCCCCTGCATTCCGGATTATTGCTGAGAAGTGAAGCCTTATTTTGACAGCAGTTTGAATTTTTTTCTTTCTTTTTTTGTTCTTCTCATATTTGGAATTGTCGGGAAGATCAACAACAAAAAATTGAGTACTTTACCCCCTTTTCAAAACATTTTTAACTGAAAGATAGATATCATCATGTCCTCTGTTCGCCCGTCTGTTTGTATGGGTTTTCAATCATTTTGTAAAGGTGTGTGTCAGGGGGGGGGGGGGATTTGTTTCCGAATCCCCCCCCCCCCCCCCTCACCTACAAAATAATGCTCTGATTTCACCTCTTGATTTTTCAGGGACGCAGATCGTTCAATAATTATTATCATGAGAACAATCAAAGCCCACGAAGATGGATACCTGGGCCCTGTTTCACGAAAACTTGTTATCAATAACAAATCCGAAACTGCTATGACAAACTTGCTCTCAGCCAATCAAATGCCACGATTTCCGTAGCTTATAACAGCTAGTGTTACTTGTTAGCGTTAAGAAGTTTTATGAAACAGGGCCCTGATTTACAATCTAGCCCCGAAAGTTGCGAGGTTGAATGAGTCCTTTGTGACTTCTCCTTGATGTCCTCCGATTGGAAGAGACGTTTGTGGTGTTCTCATGAGAGTGGAATGCACAGTCATCTAATGGTTCGTTCACACTACATGAAATGTATACGAAAATAATAAAAAGAAAATTACGATCAAGATTCATCGTATACCGAAAAGGAGGTGCACATCAAAAGATTATTATAAGGAAAACCTTCTTCTTCTTCTTAGTTGATCCCTCCACTATTTTGAAAAATGTCTTTAAAGTCAGACTGTGAGCCAATCATCAGTTTACACTCACGATTGACCCTGATTTTTTTATCGAGTCTCCGTTTGAAACGATGTACTTCTCAAGCTTGAATTTCGGTACAAGATGTCTCGTTAAAGGGCAAGTCCACTCCTTCAATAAAAGCAGAAAAATCTGACAAACCAATCCAAATTAGAGCAAAATCGGATAACTAATAAGAAAGTTATGAATTTTTGAAAAAGTATGTAAAACTATGGAACAACGAAAATCACAAGACAAATTTGAAACTCACTTATGAGTTTATGACGTCATGTCCTCACTATCCACTAATTGTTTTCTTCATATTGGTAATATAAATTTCCTATTTTCCCCCTAAGAATCTTATTTCTTCACACCATCATCCAAGTTAGATTGAAAGTAATATGTTTTTGTGTGGATGCACTAATTTAGAGTAATTTTTTTTCTCAGTTAAATTATGAAAACCGGAATTTGTATAAACTATTTATATATAATATAAAAAAAATAGTTTTATGTATATACAATATTAAGATAATAGTATCAATTCTTTAAAGTTCATTTAAAGTTCTGCTTCTATTGCAAGTAAGTTATTTTTGGAGTTGACTTGTCCTTTAAAGGTACTATGTCCCTTTTGCAGCCAACCTCAAATTCTGTAGAACTTTGCAGGAATTATGAATATGTCATGTATGTCCTATTTGTGAAATTTAAACGTTAGCAGTGTCCTCATATTCAAATTATGCAAGGAAACCCGTGTACTTGCTAGACTTCACTGTCAGACACTATTGAGTGACTGACTGGCTTTTTTTCTTCTTTGGTAATAACATACATGAAAAGAGTTGTAAAGGGTACATGAGCATTTGTCTACACCAATAACCCACTTCTTGTGATGGCCACGATTAAACTGATTGAATCTTTGCGCAGCATAAAACGTATGACCATTCGGTACAATTGTCTGAAAATCAAGACTATTACTTTTGGGCTCTATAGCCCTAAAGTCGATTTGACAACTAATAGTCGTTATTTTCCCACTTGAAGACATTTTCAACCCCCACCTTTTTTAGGGAAGTTCTAAATTAGTATTATCTTTCAAATGCAGTTGGAATTTAACTTTTTCATTTTTTTGGCCTGCAAATGGGACATAGTACCTTTAAAGGAGTCAGACGAAATAATTATACTAATACTATTATTCCACCACTACTTCTACTACTGTCACCACCACCACTACTACTACTACTACTATCTTACTAGGCAAATACTACTACTACTTCTACTTCATGTGTACTAATATACCAGTAAAATTGATAACATAGCTATAAGTTTTTTTTAATCACTATTCGATGAGTTTCGCTAGTCTGAAAGGGGAGGAAATTAATAAAGTGGAGTGTTATTTCGATAAACCATGTCACTCTTGTTGTCACCTGGGTTCAGTGCGGTTCGCTAACATTTCCAACACATTACACATTTCCTCCAAAAGGAAATTCAATTAACATTGATTTGCCAACATAGATTATGATTGGTTTATCCGAGGTAGTATAACAATATTCGCACCTTTCATGGCAAATTTCAGTCTCGTTTGTAACATGTTTGTGACCGCCATGTTCCCTGTTACCTGCTGTGACGTCATAAATGTGGTTTACGACTCATGCTCTTAGACAAGAGCCCCGCGTCAGCTTCCTAAAGTCTCAAAGTGAACCAATCACCTGAGAAAACAATTTGGGTATAACTAGAATTTATGAAATCAAACCCAAAACTTTTTACCGGGCAATCTATAAGTACACGGTTGAGGGGTATGCACAAAATAAAGGATAACATAAAACCCCGCGTTCTGGAGTCTCGTGCGTTATTTGGTGTACTCAACATGACGTTTTTCTGTTCACTGAGAAGATGTATTTAAAGGGCAATATCTCTTTGTAGAAGTAATATTTGAAGCTAATATTTTAAATACAGTATGGCCACCTTTACATTGAGAGCGAAACAAGTTTTGGTGATTTGTACACTTTACCTTCAACACTTGACCCAACACACTAGCCTATACCTAGCTCTAACCCTAATCCCAATCCTATTCATTCACCTCTTAACAACAATATTGTACAGTGTATTTCAATAGTCAGTTTTTTATTTATTTATTTTATTTATTTATTTATTACACATCTTTAAAAAGAAGGATAGCCCAATCAGCAAATAAATACTGTTTTTTTTTTAAGCCCTTCATGGCACAAACAAGTATATACATTTTATCAACACATCAACATATAAATAAATATAGAAAATTACAAAATACGATTTTAACCAACAAAAAATTGCAAACCAGGTTATAAATAAGGATTTGAACATAGAGAATAACGAAATAAGTAAAATGTATATAATACAAATATCAAAATATAAATAAATATAGAAAATTACAAAATACGTTTTTAGGTAGGGCAAGCCATAATGTCAGTCCTACCTAGCAAAACATATTGTACGCAATTCGCATTCTGACTATTGAGATCCAATTATTGTAACTGGTGAATGAAATATTTTATATCGTGGCACTTCACAAAGACGTATGCATTACATTTGGTTACATTACGAAAATAGGATATTGTCGCCGGAGGAAATGGCGAATTTTCGTTAAGCATAGGACGATGGTCTTTCCTGTTGGATGATTTCATCGCGAATTCGCGGGCCTACAACTTTCTTTGATTACGTGATGGAATACAGGTGGTTTCTTCTGGCAGCTTCGATTGATAATTTCTGGATCGAAGCCATTTCCTCCGGCTTGATTCGCGTCGCTAATGACGCAATCAAAATGATACCTCGATCCACTCGCATTCTCTCATTCTTACGCACTTTTAATTTATTTCTAATAAGAACCGTGTGTATAACTTTAAAATGTTACAACTTTTAATTTCTGGGGACTGCACTAATCCCTCCATGGGCTCCATAGGTACTGACACCTCGTATGCAACGGTATATTTTCGATTTCGATTGCGTTATCCGCCAGTGGAAGCATTAATCCCAATACGGAAATAAGTCACCGTCGTGTTTGCGCTATTCATGCTGTATCTACTTTCTTGCGCCTGCACTAATGCCTCAATGAGCTTGATTAGGGTAGGTACTGACGCGAGCGAATTGACGCCTCGTTTCAATGGGATATTTTCGATTTCGATTGCGTTATTAATTGCGCCAATGAAGCCTGTGTAAGTAAGTCACCATCACGTCTGCGCTATTCATGTTGCATTCACTTTCTGTACGAAATTACTCTCACGTGGTGCGTCAAAGACTGTACACGTCACTGACGCAGTAATACGTCAGGCAAATAACGCTTCGTGTCCAACGAGCATTGCATGTCATTCATGCTGTGTTTCTATGGAAGCTTACGCTTCGTTGAATGTCAAGGGAGAGCATGAACTTCAGATGGATGAAATGTCAGAAGGTTGAGACGGAGGCAGGAGTGGGATATCATTTCCTTTCCATCCGGGGTTTGCGGGGGAAGGTTAGTCTGCACGAACAGACCCTATTTGAAACTCAAACACAAATCCATTTGAGCCCTGGACCTGGCCCAACTCTGTCAGTCTCTGGCTTGCCAGGAGCAACTAAATTAAGAGGGTGTATGGTGTATAGTACACTAGTATGGGGCGCTAAGTGTAACATTCTGTCACGAAATCAATGTTTTTGTCGCCAAATCAACCCCACCATTTGATTTTGTTACAAAAGCAATCTGACAAATTGATTTTGTCACGAAATCACTCCCAAGACTGATTCCGTGGACAAAATGGTGGGATTGATTTGGGGACAAAAACATTGATTTCGTGACTGAATCACATGTTTTACACTTGGCCCCTAACCATAGGGTCTACATAACATCACAGATTAGACACTCTGTTATGAATTAAGACTTACAAGGGTCTGTTAATGCAAACTACACTAGAGGAAAGTCTCGTAACTATTATGACGATGCCCAGACGTGTGACGTAAAGGATTTGCGCTACTGGTTTTCACTCGTCATCATGTCTTCGATGACGATGAAACTTAATGTTAAATTAACATTGATTTAGCTGTTTATGTTATTATTTTCATCATTATCATTATAGGTCTAACTCCTTTCAGTTTCAAAGCGATTCAAAACAGGCATGAACTCAGCGGAGGGTTTGAATGCATGTTGCTCTCTCAATGCAGACACGAAGAAATCCTCTCTTTTTGGAGTCATATTAAGGATCACGTCCTTAAGTTGGATCGTCTCCACAGTCATGTACATCAGTGGTTCGAATTTATATTGTGAGAGTAAAATCCACTATTTTTAGCGTGGATATCCACTCCAAAACAAAGTCATACCTATGACTACGAAACGAGTAGATTTCCACTCCGTTGCATAAAACTTATACCATGATTGACGGTAACTTTGCCATTAATGGTGACTTCCATGGAAATGTTGATTTGATTGGCTGTTGAGTGATGTTGCCATGGTAGTTAACATCGATGGCAAATTTACCATCAATGGTATAAAGTTTTATAAAACGAGGCCCTGTTCATTATAGAGTCATCAAGGGCATTAGTGTGATTCAGCAGTGGGCCTAGGACAAAGCCATAGGTCAGAGAGAGAGAAGGTGAAAGGCATGAAAGGGGTGCGTTATAATTGGCCGATATGACCTTCAAGCAGTCTCCTAACCCTGTAGGTCGGAAGAGCTCTGGCTGAGAAACGGTCTACCGGCCGCTAATCACTCTTCCGACAAGTGCGACCCTCATTTCATCGCGTCCTGGCCCAAATCACACCCCAGAGTATGACCATTTTTTAGGAAGAACATTCAAGGAAGATAGTACATGCACTTTGTTAACCTTAAGTTTCACATTCGGCACATGACAAGCTTTAAATACCCTTTCACCACTTGACTATAATATACCTGGGCGTCTTATAAAGAGTTGCGAGCGATCCAAATCAATCACAATCAATCAGTCCTCCAATCAATCGCAACTTTGCATCTCCAATCTCTGATGTACAAAGGTGCGATTAATATAAACTCTTTATAAGACCAAAGAGGTATCTCCTTGATAAGACGGGGTCCCTGATCGTATGGAACATCATCCAATCAACTATCATTGCATGTGATATAGATCGTGCACCTCATCATGAGTACGAAACCTCATTTATATTGCGTTATTGCCTATACTAATCAAGCCTATGAAAGATAGTGGTGCATGTGCCAGCAACGCAGTGTTTCCGTAACGCAATCTTGACTCAGCAAAATGGTGCCTCGTGTCCAGCAGGCATTATCTACCTGATGATTGGCGCAGTGGCATCGACGCCTCATGTGCCATTAGAATTATTGCGTAATGATTGCGTCATTACCTACGCCAATCAAGGTTGTAAAGGCAATTAGCGCACACGCCAATAATAATACACAATATTTGCCCCGCATGTTCAATGGCATTCATTTTTTGTGTTCATAGATGTTACTCTAAAATGACGTGTCAACAGTCACAGACGCAGTTGTACGTCACAATAATGAAGCCTCGTACTATTCAACGGGTATTTCAGTCAGAAGGCGCTCATGGCATTCCTACTCTTAACACGATTGCAAAGACTTTCGGAAAACCACCTAAAGATCCATATTGCTCCGATTGTCTCATTTTCGCTCGCGTGAACATTGCCAGCACAAACCACTGACCTCTACCTCCTGAACGGATCATCGCCCATTCCATTCACTATACGTTACGTACTATAAAGGCTGTATTGTCTGACCGTTCATGAATATTCATGTTTTTGCTAAACTCGGCAAAATGTTTGCTTTTACTAAATGGAAAAATTACGGTGGGGGTTGGATGAAATGGACATAATGAAATAGGCAGAAGTGATCTATGATAATTCATGCTTTTTATGTTTCGTGTGCTCGACCTATAACCTTCAAATCGCTTGGTAAACTGAGTCCAAAGTTAGACTTGTTTCACACGTGTATTATAGGCAATGACGAGCTTGCAACCTATTTTGAAAAATTACGGTGGGTGAACTTTCAAAAGTCAATGAGACATGAGGGCTCCAATGAAAGAGCTAGTGATAACGTACGTCGGGGTGGATGTGCTTTTCGTTTAAACAAAAAATGAATTTTTAACGATTTTTTTAAAAAACGTCCATAGGCTAACATGTTAGGCTGCCGACTCAGATCATGCTCTGACGATAGGGGGCGTTGTGAAATGAGACTAACCGGAGCCATATGATTGTCTTTCACTATTTGAAATGAATTAACATTACAATTAAGAATTACATAATCCGAGCATGATTTCAACAAGGCTATTCAAATTGAGTATTGAAATTACCCAAGCGTTGGTTTCACAAACAAATTGCGATCGTGTTATCGGAACGCACTCTTATTTTTCGAGTGTGAAAGGGGCCCTAGACCGCAGGATCATGGTGTCATCACTCGGTTATTAATCAGCTGCAGTTTGTACTTTCCAATATCTCC
Source organism: Strongylocentrotus droebachiensis (assembly GCA_035222895.1). NCBI lineage: Eukaryota > Metazoa > Echinodermata > Echinoidea > Camarodonta > Strongylocentrotidae > Strongylocentrotus > Strongylocentrotus droebachiensis. Next base: position 54,250 of record JAVYIG010011316.1, read on the forward strand.
CAGCAATTCGAGCTGATTGATGGATTAACACGTACCCGAGCTGAATGAAGGGATGGTGCGCTAAGAGATAAAATATGACCTGATTCTAAAGTTAGAGTTGATTTCTGGCTCATGCATGCGATTACATTGTGAAAGATATTGTCTGGAAGTAACTTGGAAAGCTTGATTAAGAGGTACATGAACATAAGGATCCCAAATATATATATTTTTACCATCTTTATCAGAACTTAACATTCTCTTTGATGAAGCTCCTTTGTTTATATATCGGGATTGGTTTTAACAGAATAAATGGGGGGGGGGGGGGGGGCTTGGGGTTCTTGCATCCATTTTCAACATGTGTCTACAGTATTGTATCTTTAACAAGATCGCTATATTTATTCACACCATTTCTAAATTGTTTTGGAATCACGAAAGTTATTTCAGAAAGTAGACTTTAATTATAAGTATTTCTAAAAAAGCATTTTTTATTTTCATAATTATAAAGGTTAAAACAACATTTCATCTGGCTCTTATACAGTCATGTACATGTAAATATTACAGTCAGCATGGAAATCTGTGAAGAAAAAGACTAAGTGATTGAGCTCTCACGTCTAGATAAAATTTTAGATCAATCATTACCTCAACCGTTGTGCATTTTTAAGTAAAACCCTTATATGGCTCTTAGATACATGTATACGTAAGGAGGTATGATTTTGGTTTAATATAATGGTTAGCATGTCCAGTCGGTCTAATGAATTTTTTGAAAAATTGGTTTTTATATAGGATTTAAATTATCATACCTTTGACATTCATAACTGTTCAGCTCGCGAGGGTTTCGATAGATTACTCTACCATCTGGCGAATGATATTGGACTTGGCTTCGTAGGGTCCAATTTAAAGGGAAGGCTGAGTTATATACAAGGTGGAAATTATAATATTAACATCTTTCTCATTCTGTTATGTTATGCTAGTCTATATACTTTCATGATAGTTCTTCTCGTTTCTGGATTTCTCATTGTCGATGTACATGACTTTTAACATTGTTGCATTTACCTCGTCGTCCTGTATTGTGCGTTCAATTGATGCATTTATACTAATTTTTTCTGGTCCATTCTACACAATTTTCCCTCTCCATCTTTTTCTCACTTCCAATGTGCCTCATTTCCACTCTTCGGCTATTTCTCCCTCATGCTGCCCCCGTCTTTCTGATTCCCTTTCCTTCTCTCCACCCCTCTCTCAATATTTCTCCCTCTTCTCTCTCTCTATCTCTCTCTCTCTCTCTCTCTCTTCCTTTCTCTTTCTTGTTTCTCTCCCTATCTCTCCCAATTCGTTCGTGTATCCCTTGTCTCCCTCAGTTGCACTTTATTACTTAAAGAATACTGTCAGCCCGGTCACACCGTCGAGACCGATAATAAAGCGAATGAACAACGTACACTACCCAGAACGACCAAAAATCTATCGGTTTAGAGTCGGTCCGGATCGGTTTGGCGGTGTGCCTGGGCCATGACTGTGGGAATTGCGGAGAGAGTTTTGGGGTTGAGTGACTCATTGCTGGCCGGATGAATTGCCCTTCTCAAAATAAGTACATTTCCGCGGTGTAAGGTTATAGTTAGCAGACTGAGAATTCAATTCATATTCATTATTTTGGGGTAACCTTCTTTACATCGTAGCAGAAATTAAGATATCGTGATGCATGATTTGCCTGTGCTAACCAGATCTGTCAGTAGTCATTTAAGAGTCATTTTATGATATCATTACAGAAGAAATATGAAGAACTTCGGTTTCCAGACTCTCCAGTCGGATCTTTTCATTTATCTTTTCATATTTATTAGAGGGCGTACTTGGAAAGCAGTTTTGTTAAACTGAATATTCCTACCCTCTATTTTAAATAAAACTTGAATAAATAAATAAATAAATAAATCTATTTTATGTTTTATTCTTTATATCTTGTTAAACTTTGTTTTCGATGTCAATTCATTCCTATAGAGAATCGCAATTACATTTTTTTTCTTTAGTTAAACTTCAAGATCAACCAGCCATTTCTACCCTTTTGCCAACATACGAAAAAAAAATTATCCAAGGAAGCATTACATTTATTAAAAAAATAGAAAAATTACGACACAAAGTTTTAACTTTTCCTGACTAATCCTCTCTGTCCATTCATAATTCTATAAAAAAAAGTTTAGTAGGAGGAAATTGGAAAGAGACAGAGAGAGGGGAAAAGAGAGAGAGAGGGGGCAGCGCAAGGGAAAGAGAGAGAGAGAGAGAGAGAGAGAGAGACAGAGAGAGAGATAGAGGGGGAGAGTGATCTCAAATTGCATTATATCATTCCCTTGAAATGCCCCTCTTCGAAGATTATGGATAGAATGGAAGGGGAAGAAGAAAAATGTTCTGACAATATTGCGAACAGGCAATACATAAATCAGATGACTAATATTTCATATATATATATATATATATATATCAACCAATTACTGACTTTCTGCCAGGATTATGCTTTTAAGAGCATGTCAGTTACAGCGAGGGGAGATAAAGCGATCGGATTACTTGAAACGCCCCTTTTTGAAAATTACAGAAAAGAATTATTATCCAAGCCGAGAGGAAGAGAAAGTCTTCCGACAATATGAATCATACGAGTAACATTTAATATCTATGTCAGGCGATTAGTGACCTACTTCTAGTATTCCGCTTGAAGCGGGGATCAAGAAATCATACGGTATATTATGAGCAGAGTCTTAAATCAAAAAAATTGTCATGAAAATGCTTCTTGGAAGTAATGTATATTTTTCTTAACATAGTTTAAATCAGGAGATTTGAAGAGATGTGGTTTGAAAGCCTCCGTCAATACTATTTTTGTCCGCCTTTTGCTATATTTCAGATCTTTCAAAACCTGATTACAAAATGTGTGCCGATTATCGAGTGAGGTAGGGTTGGAGAGAGAGAGAGAGAGAGAGAGAGAGAGGGGGGGCGAGGGGTTTGGGGGCAGGGGGGGGGGGGGGGAGGCAGAAAAGAGTATGCTTTGGCAAGATCACAGTAATTGTAATCGTTAATGGTATCCATTTATCCCCTTCGCATCAAGCGTTCCCCCTCCCTATAGGGTATGTAATTTAAAGCATTCCTGATTGCAATTTTGGACGAAAATCTTATGATACCCAAAAACCATATATACCTAGATCTTCAATGAGACACCATTTAGGTTTCTTACCAAAAAAACTACAACTATTATTGAGTTTTTTTTTTTTACTACAACTGTAAACAAAAACGTCAAAATGGCCCCCTTTTTGGAAGGAAGCTGTACTTCCTATAACCTCAGTCACACCGCTAAACCGACACCAAACAGAATCCAAACCGATCGAATTGCTCAAATGCCTCAGTCACACTTTCAAACAGTTATAACTTTTTAAACCTTCTATTGTTTTGGGTAATTGTTTGATGTGAATGCTCACATAATATGTGCAATATTGGATGTAGAGATTTTGTAGTGTAAATATCGGAGTATTGGGAGTAGCAATTCGTGTGGGGGCACATGCGCCTCCGGGCAACAGTATTGCATTTCACTTTTGTACACCCTGACCCACTTGCTGCTCCCATTTTTTTTTCTTTCATATACTTATTATGTATTTGCCATTTGTTCGTATTTGTGCTGGTTACGATTAGTCAAATTGATGAATAAATGAATAATAATAATAATAATAATGATAATACAAAAAATACTGATAATAATGATATAAATAATAATAAAAATATCAATACGAACTGATCCCAAAGCGACCGATTCTTGGCCCCTATAGAAGTAATGCACTCTTTGTTCAATCTGTTGTCGGTCTCGTGTTGACGGTGTCGTTCTCCTTAGTGTGACGGGAGTGTAATCACATAGTCATAATGTTCCTGTTTTGGGGGCTAAACGTCCAGACAGTCCACCCGATTGTATTGAAAGTGTGTGGAAACAGATGTTAAGCTTATTCGGGTCACGGCAGCCGGCCGGGTGTTGGGGTAATTGACCGGCGCTAACGAGGATATTAATTTTACATATTTTGTTTTTCACCCAAACACGCACAAAGTAGTGCAAAGCATTGTTATGATCAAATAGAGACTGAGTGTATCAAATCGTTGGGTGTCCTTAAAGTTTGAAGAGATCCTTTAGTTTGGGGAGCGTATGAAAATGCTAAGTTTGTACTGGTTATTATTTTATAGTAACCATGGTTACTAACGACTACAGTCTATTCGATTGTGTATATGATTGTGTATAATATATAAATGAGTTGTATATTCTTATAATGGCAACGAATAATTTGGTTTGAGTCGCCATTAACATAATTATTTGATAGAACTAAACCACAGGATGAATACAGAATTGCGATGTAGATCTTAGATATCTAGTTGTGTCTGGGATTTCCCACAATTTCCAAAACATCCGCATGTATCCAAAATTCACCAAATTATGTAAAAAGATATTCACGTCACTACATTTTCTGAAACAAATATGCTTGCATGTCAATGCATGAAGTCTCGATGCTGTGGTTATGTCTGCAGTGGTGTTGATTGGTAAGTTGATATTAAGAGAGGAAATCTTAACGACCTCTCCGAGTTTGCCGCCCTCCCACACATCCTGTATAGAGATCCCTTGACCATTGGTAATTGTATCACCAAAGATGGTTCCGTCTGTTTACTGGCACGCATTAAGATACAGCAGTTGTGATATTATAGTCTTTAAAAAAAAACATAGGCCCACTGGTACAGTGGTAAATTACTGTATGATTCACGCGCGTTCTCCATCCATAAGAGGTCAAATGATATTTAGTACTTTCCACTTTCCACACTTTACTTTCCACTTCTCAGCACATAACGTAGGCTTATCAAAGTCACAAGAAAGAAAGAAAGAAAGAAGAAAGGGGTTAGTGATAGAACGAGAAAGAAAGGAAGAGAGAACGGGGAAGAGCATGAAAAGAGTACTTAAGGTATGGGGGAGCGAGAGAAAAAAGAGAAGAGAAGAGACAGTCGAGAAATTTAAAGATGGGGCCGGAAAATTAGAGAGGGGGAGAGAGAGAGAGAGAGAGAGAGAGAAAGAGAGGGAGTGGTTGAAGTGTGAAAAAAGTATTCCCACATAAGAGAAGGAAAGCCAGGAAAGAGGATATCGTAGAGGATAAGAAAAATGGGGGGATATTGACAAATAGTAAACACCTACATGTAGCTTTATTGACGAAAAAGCAATGTTTAAAAGAAAAGCAAAACGAACAAAACACGGAAACAGAAATACGTATTTATGTGATGTTATGATTCTACTGGCTTTGGGAAAGTAAACAGCAGAGCGCTAGTATCTGAGTATATTAAGGTTACCCTTGAACCATCTATTTCACCAGACTGAGAGCTTGAACCCGCCCCTAACTCTAGGAGCTAATGTACTTTCGTCAAACCGGCGTCTGTCGATTGAGACTAAGTTTCGCACCCTTTTATGACTCAAACCAAAACGTGCCAATGAACTTCAATTCCGCTCTCCAAAAAAAAACTTTCTTCAAAGCTAAAACGGTTTTGCGTCACATGCATTTGTTTTGAGAGTAAACCCGTGTGGGGTAGATGATCATTGCTAGAGAACTTACCAGACATGACCTTGTTTAAATCATGAAATGTTGGGAGCATTTTCACATAGTGAAAGGAAAAATGCGTCGCAGTTAAAAACTTTTTTAAAAGTTCATCAAGTCCTTGAGTCATCTTATCGTGTGTTTTTGTGGGTTCTGTTGTAAAAATCATAAACAACATTCAAGTGGCTTCTGATTTTAATTGATAAAATGTCTATGAACAAATTCAAGGTAATGATATGCCATCTTATCTTACCCCAACTCTCTCTCTCTCTCTCTCTCTCTCTCTCTCTCTTTTCTCTCTCTGCTCCTCCCTCTTAAGCTCCTATATATCTGTCCCTCTACTACCCCGTGCACTTTCATATGATAATGTCCACAATATTCGTTTATTCCGTATCTAACAGTGTTCTTGTATTCTGTTCTTTTCACAGGTTTCCAGTCATCATGTCTCGAGCTCAGATGTCCCTCCTCCCTCTCGTGCTCATTGGTCTCTGGGCAGGTGTCGCAACTTCAATAACTATCTTAGAAGGTCCAACCAGTACTGTTAGTGACCTAGGTGACTACGCCAGGCTGACCTGTCGAGTGGCAGATCAAGGAAGCGAGTCCGTCCGATGGTTCCGGATTGACACCAATGTCATCATCAGTACCGACGGTAAGATCATCAAGCGCGCCCTCAGGAGGCGTCTGAGGATCGAAGGCAACGTTGCATCAGGGGATTACCATCTGGTCTTTCGGCAGGTGACCAGGCCGATAATGGTACATACGCGTGCGGTGTGCTTTCAACTCTAACCAAGCAACCGGTCATGTCGACTCCAGTGTCTTTGGTCGTTGTTGAACCTCCAACATGTGGCGTTTCGTCCTTCAGAGCCACTGGCACCAGGCGTGACTGTTACACTCTCTTGCGTTTCACATAATCAGGGTCTCGATGTGAGCCTGTCGTGGCACAGACCTGCGCAACCAGAACAAGTAATCTTTGGCTCAACAAACATCAATCAGACAGGAAACACTCGCTATAGCCAATTGAATATCACGCTCCGACCGACCGACTTTGGTGAAAGTTACATGTGCAAAGAAGCATCGGTAGGAGAGCCTAGTTTCCGCAAGGGGTGCACCGTTACCCCTCTCGATTCGAATGTTCCCGTGATTCTTTTTCCGAAGAAGATGCAGGCAGTGCAAGGTCAGGATGCTTCATTCAGATGCATCATAGCAAGTAAAAACCCTTTGAAGTATGAATGGTACATCAATGGCATCAGGGATTTCAATGCGAGAAAGGATAAGTATCTCTTCTCCCCTGTCACTTTGGCTCATAACAACACCATGGTTGAATGCAGGACGCGTGATGACATCGCGGAAATGACCGGAAATGCCAGTTCCATTCTGCAAGTTTACCCCAAGAATATTCCATCCGTGACCACACCGAGCGGTAGTTGAAGAATCGCAAGATTCATCAAGCGTGCCAGTGGGCACTCAAATTATCAACGTAGATCAAGAATGGACGAGGCAACCTAACACAGATACATTGACAAGCGTTCCGCAAACAACCACATCAAACTCACATGGTGTGCCGCCTTCAGGACCTGCAAAACCGACTATTGCACAAAACCAAACGGTTACGAATCAACCAGCAGAAACTACAACCCTTAAGAATGAAATCTCTCGATCTTCAATTGCTCCGGCTAATGTGGCTGTTGATAGTAATGACCATCCATCGGGCATTGGAAGCACAGGTGTCAACAAATGGTCTAACATGATGGTTCCAGTAGTAGCCATCGGATCGGTCATTGCAGTCCTGCTTCTTTGCGTCATCGTCGTTCTCTTGCTCTTTCTTGTTCGACAAAATCGCGTCGCTCATGGCAGTACGACGGACAAAGACGACTCCCGCAGAGGGCGACATTCCCATGGACGACCTTCGACATCCCGGCTCGGATGTGTCACCTGCCAACAG
>JAVYIG010011317.1:0-61743 GCA_035222895.1 Strongylocentrotus droebachiensis
CTTGGAGACAAAGATATCCATAAAGAAAATACAGGATCCATCTCTAACAATGTTCTCTTTCCTCTTCCTACTGTAACATTAAGATAACCACAAGCGAAAGGAAAAGGAATAAATAAAACAATCCATCTCCATTAAATCCTTGTTTCTTAATGCTGTCGCTAGCTTACTAAGAGATTCTGGCAATCAGCTTAAAATATCAGGCAATATGTTACCTACATAACACCATCACTGACTCCATAGCCAATTAGTATCCCACTTCTACCATGCTATAAAGCATGTATGATACCACTTTGTCCAATTATATCATTACAGGATTTTCCCTCTTCTTAAGAGCTAATCCTTTTATACCAATTGCTTTATAATGAAATAATGGAATTTTGCTTTCATTTCTCCCACAGGCAAGCTCCAGAATGTAAAACCATCTGTCATTTTTCACACTATTATTCTTATTGTAACCATGAAGCAAGCTCAATTTTGAGACTGAGAAACAATAATTTTGGTGGGGGCGAAACTTGGCAAAATACCGACATGGCATAATTGGATTAAATTGATGCAAATTTCATAATTCCTGAGGTATATGGAATAGTGCACGAGCTGTGCTCATGTATAAAAATGCAAATTTCCTAAAATTTATCTGGAAAAACAGCAGATTTACATGTGTTTTTCACAAGAATTTTGTCAATTTGTCATCATACCATCTGTGCAAAAATAGATTGCACATCACCAAATTTTCTCAACTTTTCAGGCATGGTTTTGTAGACTTGTTTATATGTTCAAAACAACCTGCCTTGAGCATGACAAACAATCAGCATTACTTTGAATTGGTTTCTCTGAAAACTAAATTCTTTTACCAGACCTAAAAAATTAGCTTTAAAAAAAACAAGAGAATAAACATCTTTTCTCTCTTCCATATAAATGATTTTGAACATATTGATTAGGAACAAGGTTATCAGTCTATGGTCCTTTATTATTTCTTGACTTTTCTAGATTTGTCATTGCCACACGTCCCCTGTAAAACTCATTATTGAAAAGTGGTCTTTATAGACAGGTGGTTGCTGAAGCACATGTACTTGTGTGTTTCACTGTGGTGGTTCTAATGCAAGATTGCTGTGACAAGATTTTAACTCTTGAGAGAAAAATGGTCTTTATATAAAAGGTGGAGACATTCCCTAAGTGGTTATTATATACAGGTCGTTACTGAAGCACATATTATATGGTTCTGATGCAGGATTGCTGTAATGTTAAAAAAAAATCTATATCTATAGACAGGTGGCCTTTATATAGAGGTGGACACATTCCTCTGTTAGGAATGCTTACCTGGAAGTTCATGATTGCTCTGCAGCACATAATACAGACGTGGACGTCGTCTCTTGTGATCGCTAGATGAGACTGCATCGAAAACTTCTTCCCGTGCCGCGACCCTCGAACGCTCAGCGCACTCCTCTGTTTGGGCGGCAGCGTCTCGAGATGTTCTTCGTGCCTGAGGGGAATGAAATAGAGACCGGGTTTGGCATTTAGACGATTACTGGGAATAAGATCAGATAACTCTTGCTAATCTCGTGGATGAACGCAAAGACACATAGCATTTTATTGGCTGGATTGGTCTGTTTGTGTCATGATCATGTTACATATATAACCATATCAACTCTACTTGCTGCAGATGGCAATCAGTGCAAGTATCTCACAAACAGTGCTGCAGCTGATAAGTAGGAAAATAACAAGCAATACTATTCCCAATCCTCTCACTCTTAACATTTTAATTGCTTTCTTCGCCTCTCTGCACAGTTGGTTGTTTGCCACACATGCAATTTTGCACAAAACAAGAGGCACGAACACTGACAGAAGGATAGCTTTGTTAAACAATCTACATGTAGCAACCCCTTCTTGTATGGGCCATGATTCTGGCCAATCCTGTACAGGAGAATATTTTATGCTTTTTTTTCAAGATGCCTGAAAGTCTACCATCCACGTTGACCCCCTTTTCATCTTATGAAAATGCCAGAGTCTAAATAAAATAAAAATAAATAATAGTCTTTTAGTCCACTCAAAATTTTATTAAACCAAAATAAAAATTGATCATGAGCCCGGCAGCCACTGAGCAGCGCCAGATCGATGTTGCTCTATCCCTTATTGTTGAACGCCAAACAAGGTAGCAGCAACTCCCATCTTTTAACGTCTTTTGGTATGACGCAGCCGGGGATCGAACCCACGACCTCCCGGTTGTGAGACAGACGCTTTACTGACTGAGCCAACACTCCGGTACTCCGAAAAGTGGCATATCTGAAGAAGGAATAATGTTACTTACGTCATGGTTTTGTTGAGCCATTGAAGGTACTCCACCAGTACATCTAACCCAAGGTTCTCCTCGTTCAGGAACTCCCTCACCCACCTGAACAAGAAAAATAAGAACAAATTGGCAACGTTAGAGAAGTGTCAAATTTATAGGTTCATACAAATCATAGATTTAGTCTGCTCTCAATAAATGATGTGTTGCATAGTATCAAACATTGGGGTGTGTAGTGGGATTAGTCTGTTATCCAGACTCGGAAGATCTTGGTTTCATCAGGGACAGGGGAATCTGCTCTGCCTTGAAGATAGGTTACCAAAAAGTGCACAAAATATTTGCTTCAATGTCATTTAATTCCAGACATTTAGAGAAGTACAGGTAGCGCATACAATTAATTAATATCTATATTCATATTTATATGAGTAAGTGAATTAAAAATGGATTCCACAGTCGAACCATATTGGCCAGACGTGGTTGTGTCCAAAAGTATTAACAAACAAGTAAGCCGTTCCAGCAAGGGGAAATCATCAATTATCTCATCCATTTCTCCCCTTTCAGCTTTCAACAGGATGATATTTGTTTTTCAAGTCTCTTGACAGTGGAGAATGACGCACAGAACTTGATTGTATCACACAAAAACTTATTTTGGTCCACTTTTATGTCGCCCAGCTTTTACGGGAGATGAAGACTTAACCATTGGGATTCGTCATTCTGTTGTGGTACATTGCAAGCTAGACTCTGGTACCAGGTGTTTTGAGCACTGAAAAGTATCCAGGTATTCATTTATATTGTGTTTCAATGCTTTAAATGAGTTAAAGATTGCACAAAGAAACTGGGCTGCTTCTGAAGTGAGAAGTCATCTACAATCTTTCTAGATGAACGAGGCAAGCCAAGATGACACATCGATCAGATACATACATCAGCCCTAATTCTCTCTCTTCAACATCTATCTCTCTCTCTCTGTCTTTCTCTCGCTCTCTGTCTCTCTCTCTGACACACATGCACACACATTCACACACACTTTACTCTAATATCATAGAAAAAAAAAAGAAGCCTGTCAAATATTAACACCTGGATCCAAAGTCTAGGCTGAAACATTTTTACAGACTATTCACTATTCGGGCCACACTAAAGAAATACATGTATAAAAAACAGACTGGTCAACCAAGTCTAACTGCCATCTGTCAGCCGACTGATAAGCGGTCTTTAATTTGCGGCATACGTGGTGCGCCAAGCGGCCAGTGTTTTCATAGACACTTCCTCGCAAATTTCAGCTCAATTAATATCAGGTGATGAGGTCACATGTTGGTGTTACGAGAATGAGGTCTGCATAATAGCCGGACCATTAAGGACACTTAAGGCCCTGCAGACTTAGCAACCAAGCATGAATACTGGGCTAACAGGCAATTAAGGTGTACAACAAAAGTCACATAATACATGTAGTTCAGTGGAGGGGGGGGGGGGGGGGGGGGGGGGAGGAAAAACGATAGATAAAAAGAGTAAACTTTCATTTTTCTTCTACCAAATACTGGGGAGATAGAATATTACCTACAAGTGTGTAATACAGTACTTAAACATTCACAAGAGAATGGACTAATGTATTAACTCTTGTTTAGCCCGTAATTACACGGACAATGATCCACTAGGAAATCTGAAAAGACCGGAATGTCCAATCCTTTGAAAATCAAGTAGTCTTCACAAATTGCTAAAATCTTTGAACAAGAGCAAAACAACTTTTACAGAATAATCAAAGCAATGACAATAAATTAAAAGACAAGTTTGTTGAAGAATTGAGACTGGAGACCTTGAAATAAAGAGATAACCTTGTTCCATTTCCAGTTCTAAAGATAAACAACCACTTGCCTTCTAGATGAACCCAGGCAAGGAAGGAAAGACGGTCCATTGTAATTTTGTAGACAATTATAGGAAATACAGATTGACAATTTGCAATAAAACTTCTCTCACCAAGCTCCTACTTTAAAAAGCGAACAAAAAAAACAACACAAACAGATGCATTTATAATGAATGGAAACAAGTCAGGATTGGGTTGAAGGACAGTACAAAATATTCTAGTCACAATAAAATAACCATGTTTTGATTGTTTAAATGTCAGACAATATCAGGCAATGAAGTAAATAAGGATTCCCAACTTCACAATCAGTGTCAGCTCCTATTAGAATGAAAGAACTTCACTTAATCATTCATGCAAAAGTTCCAATTGATCAAAACTTTAGCATTTTAGCAACTCAATGAATGTGTTACAAAAATGTACCATATTTAAAATAAAGTTTCTCAGATGTCTATTAAACAGAACTCAGTGGGAGAAATATTTGAGCAATTCAAATTAGGAAAGAGAGTATTCAATATATAGCATACAATGAATAACCACATAAAAGAAGTTCCAATAAAGAATGGATTCTTTATACTTTATCACATATGCAGAAAGAAAATAAATATGTGACAAATTCTTTTCTTTTAGAATTATTCCACTTCCCTGCGCCGTCCATCACTAAGTGCTGTTTCTGTGAGCTTGAAATAAATATACAGGCGTGCCTGTGGTTTTCTTTCATGTTTCCTTTTTCTAAATAAAACAGACGTCTTTTGGCTATAATCATCAGCATGGAATAATGCTATCTTCACATTAATGTATAAATAAACCTAGCATTAGCCGAGCAATGCTAGGTTTTATGTGCAATTGTGCATAATAGTATCGCTAAATAATGCCCCCGATTCTGATGGTGGTACATTCATAACGATTATTCTGCTCCTGGTACTATGCACTCTTGGGGGTTTATGAAAGGGGTATTTGATATCGGGTAAGTGGTTTTTCCCCACAACATTATGTTCTATTCTGGAGAATGCTTTTAAATTTATCTCTGCATGAGTTCTCAGAAAGTACAGACAACTTTTTAACAAAGATATTGATCATTTCTTTCAAAAAAGTGTTCCACATACTTTGATTCTGTTGTTGAAGCCATTGTACACTGAACAAGCAAGTTTAAAGATTTTTGGATGAAATTTGTTACTCCCAAAAGTTTTACAACAGAAGATACAACGTGTTATGAACCAAAAGAAAACACGATGTTTCAACTTTTATTGAAACTTGAAAGAGCAATTAGAAGACATATGAGGAGCCGAACAAAGGGCTTATAAACATGGGTGTCATCATTAAAGCATTATATAGTTTCTATGTGTTGCAAAGAATAATCATTCACAGAAAACAGTCATGCTTTCCGTTTTGAAACTTATTTTTCATTTGTTATGTTGTTTGTGACACACCCATGCATCATCGTCACTCGAGTCCTTTCCTTTAGTCAAGATTTTTTTCAAAGGTTTCAATTGCTAAAACTACTTAGATGTATCTATGAGCACACACACATGAATATTTCACTTTCTATGCAAGTATAAATATATACTATTTCAGTGGCATAGTCGATTAACTTGTATTTAAAGCGGTAACGGCTCTCAAAATAAAAATTTGCATACAATTACAAGTGTTGTTTTTTCCATTTACATGTACCTGATTTTCATTACAGATTTGATACAAGTGAATAAACCGATGAAGGCATATAGTCATTAAATCAAAATAACTAGTGCCACACATATTATAAATTATGTAAAAGCATGAGACAGCATAATATTCCACTAAGACACACATGCATGCACTTAATTTCAAGTTCACCCTAAACTATTTCTACTTCATCCCCATCCTAAACAAGCAATTTAACAAGCCGGCAGCTAATCACCTAATTGCAGCAAACTACATCCCAACACCCCTGCCTCTCTAAACCCATAGTCTGGAAACATCATGATCGTTTAATTCCCCCCTTCCCAGCTCTCTAATTTGGCTGGTGATGGGCTGTGGTCTCTTTTACAAGATTTCAAAATGAAATCAAAGTAAGAAAAAATAGTGCCCTTTTGTTTTAGTGCCCTACAGGAATGTTCCTTTACTTAATTTACTGTTGATATCATAACTGTTAACCAATTGACTGCTGACTTCTTTCTTTTGCATAGGGAACGGGTTAACCAAGGAAGTTAAGCATGGAGATAAAAGATCTCCATGGTTTAAAGATGAAGTTGAGTTCTGGTCATGTGATTGCATTGTGAAAGAAATGGTGTGGAATCGACCAGAAAAGGTTGATCATCTAGCATATAAGAATTTGTGTGTATTGCAAGTTTCTGGAATCATCAACATGATAAGAAATTTGGCCAAGTATTGGTAAAGTTACAAACACTGTACACAGAAAGATGCATATGGGACTACACGAACACGTGGCGTAACAATCCTACCCCCGAGTTTTACGATGTTACATGACATATTTGGAATATGAAGGCATTTGAAGAGCCATGCTTTTCAGGGAACATGTCTTATCTGATGTTCTTCCACACTTGCATAATAAGAGTGATAACGCTCACAAATTATTTTTCACCTCTTCCCAGAACTCAACCTTCTCTTTATAGTATACACCCTTTCAGCTGTCTATTCTAGCTTAGCAACCTGTTCAAATCCATCTTACACCATGGTTAAGTGGAAGAAAGGCAGTAGAGTCATCTAGCACCCTTCTGGCATTCCCACAAGGCCATGTAATCCATTGGGTCATGAACCTGCCCCTAGTCCAGACTAATTATGCTCCTATAGATGAGGACTGGGGCAGCAAGATCCTGTTATTGCACTCTTCCAAGGGCAACTAGAAGTCACTTATTTTCAGAAACATTTTCAGATCTAGGCTCCCAGATATTCATTTTCCTGCTTGCTTGCTTGCTTCTTTCATGCTTTGCTTCAGTAAATGCAGTCGTTTACTCTCAAGTTTCAGTTAAAGATAAAGACCAGTTATGGTCATGCGATTGCATTGTGAAAGAAACGTTGTGGAATCGAGCATATAAGTAATGGTGTCTACTGCAAGGTTCTGGAATCATCCAAATGATAAGAAATTTGGCCCAGTCTTGATAAAGTTACAAGCACTGTACACAGAAAGATGGATATGGGACTACCCCCACACGTGCGCGACACATGCTTTATATCTATCAGGTCCAAATAGATATAATAATTTACCAATTATATCAATTAGTAGGCGGTTTCTCTGCAAAATTTGTTTGATCACATATTAGTCAAAACATATTCTTCCATATCATTGGTAATAAGAGTTTCCATTTTATTTTTTGAGAGGGGGGCGTTTCCAAAACTGGTCTTTACCTTTAAATCATTCACATTCATAGGCCTAACACCTAATCTCATGTAGGTTTGGAAACTAATATTAAGATATTCTGATAAAATGAGACAAACTATGGGAGTGAATTGGAGGACTGAGACTGACAGTAATGGCAAATACACTTCTTGGTTATCGCTGCACATACTATGGAAACGTTATTTCTCAAACACCACATAATCTAGTTCAGATTTGGCTCAAAATAGCTGTGAAAATCTTGTTACAATTGGAAAAATGTCTGCTTTTCTTCTCTGTGCTTTCTTTTCCTCAGGCCCCCTTGCACCTGCACAATATAGGCCAACTCTTTCAACCCCTCCTCCAAAAAAGAAGGGAATGAACACTTAGGCCTAGGTGTAGCTATGCACATAGAATGCTAGTCAAATATAAATTTTCCATAAATGTTATAATAAAGCAAAATCACACATTCCTCCTGCTCATATAATAAAAATAATAAGTCACATTTGTATAGCGATTAATACTAAGCTTCTGTTTAAAATTGTAATTATTATTACCATGGTCCTTGGATTCAATTGCTAATCTGCAAATTTACTAGCGCACATGCTCCGCTCCCTGAGGAGTATTTGTTGAGAGCCAGGAAGGATTCAATTAGCTTATCCTTTAATAGTTAATGTTCTTCTGGCTCTCTCTCATCCAGCATGGGAGAACACACTACCGGTACATTTTAAGAAACAAATCAAACTTCCAACTTTGTACATTGCATTCATCTATATCTGGAAATTATATTCTTGTCCTACAGGTGACATTTGGAAAGCCCCCCCCCCCCCCTCATCTTGCAAGGTAGTTGAAGCAGATTATCACCACCTTGTACAAGTTGTCATTATAGTGTATTGCCAACAGTTCTTCTTTTTGTCACAAGGTCAGTGATTCAGGAGCTTGGCATTCAGACAAACTCAATGCCCAGACAGTACTGTCAAATAGCTCAGGAGTTTTTGACCACAGGATTGAAATCTTTTCTTTCATTATTTCAGACACAAAGTAAAATCAGTTTGGCATGACCATTCCTGTCAAATGATTCAATTATTTTTTCTCTCTACTAAGTATGGTACTTTATAGATCCTTTCTTCTATTCTTTGAACCATAATTTGCTGTTAGCCCTGATCAGTTCTGTCCAGATTAGGATTTTTTTTTAAATGGCAGTGGAAATCCTTTCTTCTATTCTCTCACTCAATGAAAGCTATTACAATTACAGATTGCCTTGCTCCGTCCAAAATCTGAATATTCTATCACCGTGACACTTGGAATATTTTCAATGATTCTTTTACAGAGAGAGAGCAATGCAATTCTTTGAACGGTACCTGGTCAAGGAAACACTGTCACTTTGCTGTCAGTTGGCTAATCTTTTAATCACTTCATACACTTCAATGATACACTAGTAGCAAGTATTGACATACACTTAATTTGAAATGTTGATCTACAATTCATCTCCTTTGTATCTGACTAATTAGTAAACAGTCAAAGGACCTTGGTTCATTAGTCAGTTCTTAATTGCATTTGAATTGTGGATATCAGGATTTTGTTCCACGATGAAAAAGATAATGAAATAGATAATGTAGCATATACAAGGCATGTACACAAAATGCATTTGTTGAATATAAAATATAAAATATTGAATGCATCTCAAAATTGATGGTATGGACTAAAGAAATCTTGATACTTGATGTATACTAAAAATATTTTGTATTTGGAGTGGAATGAGGAGACCCTTTTAAACATTTGGAGGCTTGGGTTTGCGATAGAATATATGAGAATAACTAGCATTCACAAAAATGTCACACAGCAAAAGAAAAGGTTTGTCCATTTAACTATAACACACCCCCTGTCTCCCCCCCCCCCCTCTCTCTCTCTCAACTCTCTTCTTCCACAGGTACATTTTGAACTTTAAAATTCATCTAAAAAGGTAAACCTTTAAACCTTCACGTCATAGGCCAAGCCCATTGTGCAAAATATGTAGTTTCAATGACTGTGGATTGAAATGACTAATGGCATTATAGCTTTTGACAGGTAAGCCTATTCATTACAGTCAACAAAAGAAGACTTAATTTCAAATTCCAATCATAATTCCATTCGTCAAAGGAACTAATCCATAGAAATGTTGACCGAGTAGTTCATTGAAAATGTTAGCTTTAGGTTGATTATCCCACACAACAATATATTTCAATTTAGAATGCTATTGTTTGATTGGGTGAATCTTCAAAGTTCCACATGATGTCGAAAATGCAGGGTATAAATAAATGAATGATGTATATTGACATCCTATATTTCACCTAACATATACCAGCTATTAGGGCCACACGGTCCATAAATGTATACAAAATATATCGTCAGCTGATCGCAAAAAAGCTGAATGTTGTATCAATAGCAGTATAATGGCCTTCTTGCGGGCAGCCGGAAATATGAATTCACACCGCTTTAGCTCTCGGCAGATAATACTTCCACTACATCACTTCGAAACCCACAGTAATAAAAAGATTAATACACTAATAATCAAACAAGAATAATTAAATAGCAAGGTATATTTCCCTACTGTCCTTGACTGTAATATTTATGTGTCTCTGGTATGCAGCCATTTTTATTCCATTTCTTACTTTTTCTTTATTCTTGTTTCAGACACAATGGAGATCATTATCATAAACTTTTAGTAAGACTATACTTCCCTTGACCCCATTCCATTGACAATGCTGTAGTGGTTTTATTTAGATAGATTTTGATCGCCAAAGGATTGAGTTTCCTGGTGAAATCTCTCCATCAACAATTCTACATTATTGGAGGATAAGGCTTTTTGTATTTCATCAGATATAAGCCAGTAGACTCATTGAATCTTTATCATAGGAGAAAATCTTTCTAAAAGTTTGTACAAATATGTCCCAAAGACTCCAAATGCATTGTAGTCTATTTCTCTTACAATGGTTTTAACAATTCTTTTAACATATTTGTTTTTCTTCTCACAAGATTAAAATCTCTGAAAAATGGTATTAGTGTGTACAGTACCTCTGGAGGACGTTTTGAAACGCTTTGTTACCGCGTTGACTAAGGTTGCGTTTATCTAGCAAATTTTTGGCTAGAATCAGGTTTCTCAAACGTCTTTCAGGCAAATTTAGAAGTAGATAAACGCAAAGCCTTTTTTAAACGTCTTTAGATATGGGCATATCTAAAGACGCAAAAAGGTGCGTTTTGTATGTGACATACAGCCAGAATCACGTTTCTGAGAGGTCGATAAACGCAAAGCTGTTTTGAACGTCACATACAAATAGGAACACCCAGGTGTTGTGTACAAGCATGTGTGTGAAGTTAACCTCCGAGAAACTGTCTGCTTCCCGGGTCAAAACAGCTAGGCAGACACAAGGCCTTTATTTTGAATCGTGAAGAGTCGATAAACGCGACATCCCGCAAATCACGATCGTATAGTGGGGTATGATAGTGGGGTTCAATAGTGGGGTACGATATGTACATATCTAGTGGCAAGCCTAGATAAACGCGCTCTAAGTGTGCTATGAAATACCTTAAGGAATACATTTGTTTCTAGACAAGAAGTCATTGATATTGTTCAATATTTGTCAAATATTTTGACAACATATCCCTTTTCAACACCCTTTATTTTACACAAAAGAACTATGCCCTGAATCCTGATCATGACTGTACCAACCAACACCATGCAAACTTCTGTCAAGGTATTTTCCATCACACCTTACACGTTCGAAAGGAAACCACAAGCTTAGCGTTCATAGGTGTCTGTCTGTATTTCTACCTGGATACCTCTCCAACCACCAGAGTTAGAAGAACAAGGTGAGGAGAGACACGTCTAACAATCTTGCTCTTACTCACTGTGACAATCATCTGCCAAAGGCACAAACAACTTCTAGTTCTAGCAGTCAGCTACATGCCATGGTTGGGCAGTAAAAAGGAACATTTCAAACAAAAACTAAGTTTTTTTCTGTTAAGTTCATGTTCGGTTGTTTGTTTGTTCACTATAACTATAATTGATATGGGTAAAAAGGAATGACATGGACTTTGAACCCTGAACCTCCAATTTGAAGAACCACAGGACCACGTGGTGTATAATGCTCGTAGCTCGAAACTTTTAGCAATATAGATCTCCCTCATCCATTGTGGTTTACATTATTAAAACGATTTTATCAGTATCAGATCATAAATACTGCTTTTATTATGATAAAACTTTTAAAAGCAATATGATACCACAGCACTTCACACAAAACAAAATATCCTCAATGATTTTTTTCTTCAAACTGGACAACTCATCACTCTAAACATACAACCGTGAATAAATCACTGGTGTATTAAAAAGCAAGAGAGGTGGGCTAGGACTTGAACCCATGACCCACTACATAAGTGCACAACCACACAACCACTGGACTAGTGTGCTCCATCTAATACTTACTGGATGTTATTTGTTCTGAGTGAGATTTCCAAGTCTCGAAGATTCTGCGTTGACGTGTCAAACATCTTCCTTCTCGTTCTCTGTAAAGGTAAAAAACAGTGTCCCAAAAATCAAAGTTAGCATAAAGAAAAAGTCATTTTCAGTGAAGTCCTATTTAGAGAGGGTTTCCAACCAAGAAGAAATGTTTTAAAAGAATAACTATTGTCTGTTGAGAGCCAGAAGGGCATTAACACAGAGCTAACGTTGTTCCGGTTCTCAAGAGACGATTAATGTATGTAACCTGGCGAATTACAAGTATATCTCAAAATATGAAGTTTGGCAATAAACATCACCAGGTGACATACCCCTGTAGTTGGGTTGATGAAATTGATTGCAATTCGTTCTCTGACTATTTCAGGCATGCAATTTATCATCTCTATTAAGAACAAGTAAGGCATGAACTAATATACTTTGACAGTGAGTTAACTCCCCTGTTGCTATAAGAGATGACTTTTATTATAGGCAGTAAATTCTAGTCACCAAACAAAAATTGCAAACAAGACAAGAGACTTCAGGGATATTGAACCACAAATGCTGTTCATCAAAGTGGCATATATTTTACCAGGCATGTACTTTCCTTTTCATAGTCATGGAAAGTGTAAAACACATCTATTTCTTCAAGCGGAAAGCTAACTTGAATAAGCTTTCATGTTTAATTGACTGTAAATTGATAGGTTTGGTTGGAAACTCCTCTATAATAGGACACAAATCTAATGGTTCCCTGAAAAGAGCATCATGCAATGGTGATGTTAGTTATGAATTGTAGAATTGATACTGCTTTTCAGGAAACCATTATATTGTTTGTATGTTAGTAACATTAAAGAAAGAATAAATTAATACTGAATTAATCACAGAAAATAATATAAATTATGGTAAATATGTAAGAGAAATTGTCATGAATTGAGACACACAAAACTAAGTAGAAACTAGTGATGTTCTACAGAATCAGAAAACAAACACATTTAAGAAGAAAATGAAACACATATTGATGATATAAATGATTTAAATAAACTGAAGGATAATAGATATGAATATAATAAAGGTTTAAACATTAGGACTTGATAGTGACAATTCAACTTAAGGTACAAGGAGGGAGTTATATGTTTAGTTTGTTGATACTGGCATTTGCTTCAGGTTTTACTTCATGAAAGTTTTATGGTAAGGGCTGGATTTTGGGTTAGGTTTGGGAGTTGTTGTTGTTTTTTTTGTGTTTTTTTTGTTGTTTTGTTGTTGTTTTTTTTTTTTTTTTTTTGGGGGGGGGGGTTAGCTTGGTTTTAAGCTTGGGTTTAAGCTTGGGTTTAGGGTAGGGTTTAGGTGTACTGCTCTTGGCGGGTTAAGGTAAGGAATTCATTATCATAGTGCATAAAATAAAAGACGATGGGCATTATTGGAACCATGCAGTCAAACTGAAAGGACCTCTCCTTGATCTCTTATCCTGGAAGGAAGCCCGAACCCACATACAGAAATAGAAATACAAACAATTGTCAAGTTAAGGAAACATCTCCCATGACAACTTCAAACTACTTGCAAAAGTGTTTTGAACTAATGTAATTGTCTGTTTCGGGGCAATAGGGGATTAATTCAAATGATTTTCACAGAATGAATGCCATTCTGGCACCAAACAGACTGTAAGTATACTCTCTGTGTTTTTAAGCATTTCCTGCTTATAAGAGTTTCATCACTTCATTGTGTAGCAATTGAAATTTGTTGTATATAATTCTTTTTTTACTAGAATTAAATGACAATCTGAGTAAATAAAGACCATACATGTAAGGGATCATTAATATACTATTCTAAATGAGTATCTGAGCAAGATCTATGTTTACAGTGTATGTGCAACGAATATACGTAATTTCAAACAGGTCTACTACCATCCACATCCCCCTGTTAGCTCCATCCCATTTTAGTTTCGCAACGTTTGACTTCCTCTTTAAAAATCTGCAAATCGATGCCCATGGGCTCTTCTAGACATCCCTAAATTCCAAGATGAATGAGCAACCTACAGGTGTATGTTGCGTACAATCTGAACCAACACTTCAAATCGGCTTGAACAAGAAGAGCAATATTGTGTAGACACCTTGAGCATGTATCCTGGGATGGATACATGCGCAATTTAAATGTACATGTAGCTATTATTATTTTATCGTCGCTGGGATGGCAGAAGGGCGTTAGCACTAAATCGCTTTTATAAAACTGACTTATTTCAGAGAAAAAAATTGTGGTCGTGTTCTACTATAACATTTCTATTAGCCTTTTAAGTTTCAAACCAATTTTAGAGATGGAAAGCAGTTTAAATATAAAACAAATCTTTAAATGTGAATAATTAGAAGAGTAGTTTGAATCGTTTATGCGCCAACGCCCTTCTGCCAGCCGGCCGACGATACCATTATGAATATCATATTTCAGTTATCAATGAGTAGACAAAAGAATGGGATGGAGTATCATGTAAACCAATGTGTATTGCACCTGCACTACTTGTTGATCTTCTGTCAATGTGAAGAGACCCTAGCTGAAAACCTTCTCATCAATAAATGCAAATCTAAGTGCTTTCCTAGCTCCAAGGCCATCATGGATCTTCCATTTTCAAGTCTCTTTTTTCCCCTGCATTTACTGTCATAGGCTGTTCTCACAAGAGGAAATTTATTTTTCGTTTAGAATGTTCATTCATGCCGTTTTCTATTTAACAATTTCTTATAGGTAGTTATAGGGCTACTGCATTCAGACTAGAAAAAAAAAATTATCATAAATGTTTATAAACAATAATAATGGGTTCTTGTTTAGCGCTCATGTCTGTCAGACACTCTCAGCGCTCCACCTTATTACCCCCATCTTTAGCATGGCTGCCATTATGGCGCTCTAGCATTTCAAGGAATTTTACAATTTCTAGCCATACAGACCTAGCCAAACAATAACCTTTTTAGAAATCTGAATGAGGAGGGGGTTCTATAAGGTGCTGTTCACGATAACCGTTACTTTAAAAAAAAGCTACAAATGGGCATCTCAGTCATGGCAGTATGCATAATGTAAATGTATCTCCATTGTCACGTCTATGCTGCCTAGCTGTCCCATCCATTACCTTTAGTTTCAATACCCTCCTCCTAGGTTATATTTATGCTCATGATCTTAGAGCAGACACATTCCACTAAAAACTTACTTCCGCCCAAAACAAGGTTTCCCAAAATAGTGTTTACACATGTTTACATATTCTTAAAGCAGCACTTGTCTCAAAGCCCATTTTGGCGTTGCAGGAAAATTGAATAATTGAATAAAATACATGCAGATTAAATCATAAGCTTATCTAGCTTACAGTTACAATTTTATTTGATTACTGCTAACCCATATCTTTATCATTTGGCAGCCAATGGGATAATATCTGTTTTTTTGTTTTTTTAAATCCATTCACTTTCAGTTGATTGATATTATTTAAAAAAAAATTGAAACATTATATTCCCAATCCTTACTTCATTTTTATATTACCTGTATTATATATGTATTGTTTAATTGGACTTAATACGAATTTCAGCTCACAATTTTCTCAACTGCATGATCTTAAACATTTCTATCTCAAGCTTTTGTACTCCAGTATCATATACATGTAACTTCTGCACTTCTTTAGTTCCCAATTTGTTTGTATAACATTCTTTTCACCAAACAGGAAGGCGAACATGACTTTTACATGAAAAATGATATTCCAAAACAAGAAACTATCCTTCTTTAGGCTCCAGAGGTCTCGGTCCTCTTATTCCCAAAGGAGTCTGGGAATACAGGAAATAACAGTTAGTCTCTATACGACAGGCTGTTAGTTCATCATCTATATTATCATGTTCCCTAATGTCTACAGTGATCCGTGACAACATGTGCAGGAAAAAGCCTGTTCATGAGACTACAAAGTAAAACTTAGTCTCCAAATGACAGGCTCATAGTCCATCATCCCAATTTCAGAATTTACTAACATCTCCAATGGGCTGTGACAAAACACAGAGGAAAACCCTGTTACAGCAGACTGCATGAACTAAATTAGACTTCACCTTACAGGCAAAAAGTTCATTATCCGACCAAAATAAACCCAGAATTCTGTTACAGTTTTTGATGTTACATGAGCAAACTTCTGGATACGAGTCTGTACAATGGGAAATGGATGGTTTGACAATTTGACAGGGCTCTTTCGATTGGCCTGTTATGGCCAATTTACTCCTCGTATTTCACCGAGGTTTCTGAACAACAATAAAGAAGCACCCCCCCCCCCCATCACAAAGGCCTTGCTTGTCTCATTATAGTACCCTAAATAAACAAGCAAATGATGCTTGTACATGAGTTGAAAGGGGAATTACAATCGGAAGTCTTGAAGTATTTCGCAATTTCTGCCCTGATTTGCACAGGTTTCAGAGTTTCTTTTGCAATATTGTCAAATGAAGAAAAGTGAAACGCTGAGTGGAAAATAATAACTAATGAGAGTCATCCTGTAGGGCAAAGGTCCATATGAAATTCATCCACCTTCCTCATAATCATATGAATATATTGAATCTCTGATGTCCCATGCGCAACATCATGACAATATTTCTTTCCGATGATGTTCAATATATTGCTCAGCCCCCCTCCCCCCTCCAAAAAAACAAAACACCCACGTTCTTTCCACCAAGTCAATATGAAACTTTACTGCTGGGTATTTAGCTGGTTAATTTTACTCTATTTTGCATGTGTGTATGGAGGTCGGGTGGGTAATCAATTAATGAGTTCATTAGCTCAACGGACACCAGGTGCAATATTTGGTTTGTGCCCTCTTTTGCTAAAGTGAACACATTCTGTCTGTTGTTTTTGTTGTCATGGTTGATTTTGTCATCATATATTTGTTAGTGTTTAGCTTTAGTTAATGTCTTTATAAGGGAGGAATTAGCCTGTTCTGTTTTTTGTTGAATGTCAATGTTTTGTCAAAGTATGATGTGAAAACAAAATATTTTGAGATGAATTGAATCACTTCTATAATCAAATGGAGACCTGAATAATTTCCTATTCAGACAGGTCCTACAAAGTTAAAAGAATCATAATGATATCAGCCAATTATATTAATCACTGAGATGGTTTACAGTGACAACCAATGATTGATGTTAATACCTTAAGTGAACCAGTAGGCAGGCAGGCTTTCTTGCTTGACCAACCAATCAGTATACCAATATATTTATTGCTTCCATCTACAAACGTACAGCCCCCACGAGACCTGAAATTAATACTGCTTTCATTCTTAATGGACATCACTACAATTTGGCCCTATAAATAGATTTCCCTCACTATATATCCCTATGCATGTGATACATCATATATATCCAATCAAAGAAATGATTTTCCTCCAATTGTTTTTATCCTTTTGAGAACAAATATTGTCTCTGGTATTCAGTAAGCCTCATCAGATAAATAAATTGTTATCATGGGACAGTTGTAATGTCACATAATAAAATATGTCGGACTATATATATATGTCGTAGTTATGTTTAGGTGCAGTGTTGATAGTAAAATTGAAAGTGTATTGCTAATACGCAACGATTTATGAATCCCGGTAAATTGCATCTAATGTGTAATGGATAAATGTACTGGAAACTAAACTGAAGGTTAATTACATAGTTAAATTATTGAATGAAATAATCGATCCTCTATTGAGAAAGTTATAATGCACAAAGATTTTCTTTAAAATCATAGTTATAAAGGTGATTGAAATAAAGGTGTTCAATACTGATGCTAATAATATGTGTGAATATTGAGTATTGAAGTGGATAATGAATATCAATCAAATGTGATTATGGGTAAAAATATTTACGTGTTTGGTTGCCAAAGTGAATATTGTGAAATATAATAGTGAAAACAATGAAAATATTGAAGAAGATTATAATGACAAAAAAGGGACTTGAGACAGAAGGGTTAGATATTACACTTTAATATGAAACTGTTGAATTTCGATTTAAGAGTAAGTGGGTATAAATGGGGGTAAACAAGATATGTAATTACCAAATATTGGGTGAACATAAATAAAATCATGAAGAATAAATCTGATAAGTAATGTGACATACTCAAAGTAGTTAAAACAATATAGAATATGTAGAATACAAGAAAACAACATTACCAGTATATACAATAAAACAAAGAAATAGGGGACCAACACCATGGAGGAAAGAAAGCCAAAATAAATTTGGTATGAAAATCAGAAGAACTGAAAACTGAAGAACATCCACAGAGAAGGAGGAAAGATAGGCGTGACAGAAAAATGTTCTGGATCTCAGGATATGAATTTGAATAAAGCCTAGTCATGACGGCAGGATGCTGTCTTTTTGTATCATTTGGGAAATTGTTTTAAAGTTGATACTCTAAGCAAATAAATGTCCCTTAATTTGTTACCTACGGCAAGTATATGTTATTTCTAAGTTTTTCAATTACTTAGTATATCACAAAAAAATTCTGTCTACTCGAAATCCTCAATTGAAATGTCTAAAATATCCGCCTCTCTTTGCATAGAAAATCAGTCACGACGCTGGTCTACTATTTATGACCTCACGTCCGGGAGAGAGTATATTCACGTACCCGGATGTTCCATAGCAAACATGTGCAGAGTGATACGATTTTCTGCATATTTTTGTTTCAAAGGCTGAAAAGTCTAATAAATCATAATTCTATGTACAATTCTTTACCTTCCCCTAGTACTTCATAGTATTAATATCAATTCCCCTTTTAAAAATTATGACATATACATGCCAACGATGTGCTATTAGTCGATATTTTCACCATGTAATTTTTGTTTTGGTGTTGAAATCGGCCCAGGCACGGAGTGAACAGTAGCTGTCTACCCATGCACAGTTCATTACCATACACTACAGCGATCTCCCGATGGTTTCTTCTTCCTTTTTCCCATGTCTTTCGCCTTCCTTGGCCCTGAACATCCTTCATCTACCAATTCTGACACCGGTAGTCAGGAGCAAGTCTTTGTTAGTTGTTTTTCTTAGCTGGCAACGTCGCTTTCATTCTCTTGCAATTGCCGATAAACATATAACTAGCGCACGTACGTTCCATCACAAGCATTAAGCAGCGCCTAGAGCAGCGGCTTGGTCTTACCTCCCGATTCTGCTCGCTCCACGAACGTTCATGCAAGAGCCGCATCACTCGCCAAAATATTATAGAGGAAGCGCGCTTGCATGATCTCGTTCAAGTTTGATATTTTACAACATAAAATGTTTAACTGGTACTGTATCCTTTTTTGAGGCAGTCACACACATCTATGATAAGTACTATCATAGTTCTAGACCTATTCGTTTTACAAAACTGCTCATGTACATCTGATGACAATATAATGCATCCGCCTATTCATAAGTGCACGATTTAACTTTAATTCCTAAGCAGTAAACTCGTCTTAAATCTCTACCAAATAGGTGAATATGAGGATATAAAAAGAAATCAGCGACTGGAAAATGTTGCTTCGTTATTCTTCATTCAAATGAAAACAGAAAATCAATCAAATATACTCCTTAACAACAACAAATCTAAGCTCTGACAGGATAGCCTTTACGTAGGGATATCACTGCCATTCACTCTCACTGAGCCCATGACTCCCGTTCGTGACGTCACGGATAGAGGCCCGACTCTACGTGCACTTCCGGGTTTCAGACTTAGATATTTTGGTAGAGTTTACTCGAATAAATTCATTATTCTAAACTTGTTTTGTCGGGTGGACACCATTTGGTGTTATCATGGGGGTTAAAAGCTTTCTATTTATGTAATTATCTCAGTATTTGGGATTGTCTTAGAGTATCAACTTTAAAGTGATCACTCCTCAAAGGTGAGTAAAAGCTGAATAAGCTAGCACAAGGCACAGATATATTGCAAGTGAAGATATATACATGTACACTACATGAATGTCTCATGTGTGAATATGAAAAGGAATTGAATTATTTTGGCTTATTATTTTGACCAAACAAACCATCAGACTGACTGACTGACTGAGAGAGAGAGAGAGAAAGAGAGAGAAGAGGGGGGAGGGGGGGGGGGGTTAAGATTTGTTGAAGTGGAGAACCAGGAGGGGTACCAATGATGAAAGTCAACACAAAATATAGAAGTAAACAAAGTCACAAAACAACATTAATAAGTTTTCAAGTGGTAGGGAAAGCAGATGGGTGAGGGTGGGTGAGGGTGGGTGAGAAGGGGTGCAAAGGGTGGTGAGAGGGTTAGTGATCAAGCCAAAACAAGAAATACAGGAAACAAGAAAATAAACGATCACCACAAATTAAAACAGGAAAGCAGGTGTGAGGATG
The DNA here is from genome assembly GCA_035222895.1 of Strongylocentrotus droebachiensis. NCBI lineage: Eukaryota > Metazoa > Echinodermata > Echinoidea > Camarodonta > Strongylocentrotidae > Strongylocentrotus > Strongylocentrotus droebachiensis. Next base: position 20,239 of record JAVYIG010011317.1, read on the forward strand.
GCAACAATCCAACAATTGAAAGGATGACACTTGAACATGCAGGTATGTGTGAACATTAACAGACAAACAGACAGACAAACTGACAGACAGATGAACAGACAGACATGATGCCTGGTAACGTGAAGTCTCACCCGTATACTTTACCACAAACGAACAAGCCACTGCAAAACAAGGGATCTGGGTTGTAGCCATGCTTATATAAAGCAAGCCTACCATAATACCACTTTACTATAGTGACACAAGTGGTATATGTAGTAGAAGTAGTTAATATTGAACAGGATTGCTCGGGTTTGCGATTGATACCTTAAAACTACCGACCTTGGACGTGTTCCCTGGTTCCATCACTTTACGAATCCTGGCGATGTATTGTTCAGGTGGCGCTTTAGCACTGACCTTTTCCTGGGGAGAAGAAATGACAAGGAAACATTATTAATAAAATAATTAAAATACATTCATATAAAAATGTGTATCTTTCTATGATTTATTATACTTGTCAATATCATCATAACATAAACACCAATTCTTGTCGTATTATCATTCAAGTGATTTTCTTTTAGAGACAGACAAAAGCATATGATATTTTAATCAATATTTTGTACATAGGACCATTTCTATCTATTGTAAAGACATTTGATTAAAATGGACTTATCATAAATTAATAAGTTAAAAAAAAGAATGCATTAATCAAAGCAACATAAAAAGACAGCATTATCAAGCTACTTGCTAGGGGGATAGGGGATTTATAAAAGCTTTTACAGTTATATTTTGTCTTCTTCTTTCTTTCTTCAATTCCAGATATAGCACTTCAAATAACACTTTAACTTGAAAAGTCGATTCATTAATGATTTTCACATTTTTATACAATTTTGAAATCAGAAATAGACCTTCAGCTATTAATGCGTGTCTTTGAACTTTAACCCGAATCGGAAAGTCATTGTGAAATTGATAATAGCAGGAAAACATATACGTTTGTGAAGTATTCATGATTTTTGCTAATCTCCATATTGTCTTCGTCAGATGGGTGAAAAGAATGACTTGACAGGTTTTAGAAACATCCCGGCGGATGCCAGATGTCAGAAAATTCAAGCCCAAACAAAACAATACTTCGGAAAGAAGATGTGCCAAGTTGTATTAGTCTGGAAGAGAAGGACTTGAATGCGTTTCCTGTCATTCCTTAATTCTTACATGCTATCAAAACATCCATTCTAGAGTAAAGGTTTCCTTTTTTGTAGATTTTTATTCAATTATAAAGGAAGATAAACATCTCTTGCAAGTGATATTGCAAGGGGTTATTTCAAGTTTCGCAAGAACCTCTCAAGTAAATTAGTAAAGCTTGATGGATTTCTATATCTTTGGAGCTTTCTCTCTTAGTCATGTTTAAGACTACACATACATTTACAGTATATATACCCCAACTTTAATATTACGTAACTGTATTATCTAACATCAGATTATCTTCAAACTTTCAATGATCTGTGATACCAAATTTTCTGCTTTTATGAAAGTCAACCTGATACTAATGAGTAACTTGGACATTCTTGAAGTCGATGAGACTTAAAAATGAGAGCACTGTCTTAATTTAAAATATGTAAAAGTATCTGCTCAGAACCAGAAAGGAATTAGCTCCATGAAATTAAATTTGTCTCTGAATTAGTAATGCCCTTCTAGTGTAGACAGACACAAAAATTCATTTCATAAAATGCTTGAGCATGCAGTACATGTACATGTAGGTCCATGTTTTTAGTCATGGTATCTTGGAGGTTTCGGTACCTTCCTGGTCTTAGCGGTGAATGTTGGCCGTAAGGGTTAGTGTGGCTTTGAAGGAAACATCACATTAAGTATGAGAGGTGTTACCATAAAACACAGATATCAGGAAGACCACATGTTGGTCTAACATCCTCGTTGAGATCTACTCAACATGAGATTTCTCTTTCCTTTAACCCTTTGGTTGCTTTCCTTAGCCTCTTTGCAAGGTCACTAGTTTGCCCAACATGCAATTTTGCACACAAAAATAGGCACCAATTGACAAAAGGATTGTTTTGTTTAACACAATGGCTTTGCAAAATTACAAATTTCTGGACTTTATTAGCTCCATGACAAACGCTTTACAGAAAGGTAGAGATTAATCTTGCAAGTTGGTAAGTGGAAACAGTTAAATAATCTCGATTCTTTTGGTATGCCTAATTGCCTATTCCATGATGAATAAAATGTGGCACAGGAAGATTATTTGTGTGGCATATAAAAAGTTAAGAAAAAAGAGCAATGGAGTAAAAACCTTATGCAACATTCTATGCAAAGGGTATTGACTGGCTGTACGAGCTGAATGCATTCAAACTAGGACGGGTTTTCAATTCAAGTAAGAGGACACCAACAAAATAGCCGCAGCTGTGAATAAAATAGAACTACTCATGAATACATGCATTTCTTTTCAATACAAGATAGTCTCTTGAGTGTAAAATGTTCTTTTTGTTCATTCCAAAGAGGCTTTTCCCTTTAGAAAAAAAGTGTACATCTGCTATCCCCAAACCAATCACATATCCCTAAAACTTGATGAAAACTTTTAATGTACAACTGTCATAAATTTTTCCCATTTACTGTACATTGTAGGCCAGACTCTCTGACTCTGAGCCTATCATATGGACTTTACAAAATATCCATTCTTTCCTCTCCTCCCCCCCCCCCCCCCCTCCCCCCATTAACTTAAATACCCTTTTGGCACATATATACTTCCTATATAACATCAAAAGTCAGTACAGTATTACGTAAAAAACTCAAAAGTCGAATCTGACATATTTACTGGCAGAGTCATCATCAATATTTTTTGTTTTTGTTTTTTGATTCATGGATTTGACTAACATCTACAGGTGTACCTAGTACCTACAATGTACACGTAGGTCATTCATAAGTTGATTTATACTAATATCCACCCCCCCCCTCTTTATACTCTTAAAGATCTTTAGATATAACTTCCTCTTGTCAGTATTAGATCAAATTGATATCAAATATAATGTCATATCTGACATTAAACTCCTCTGTCATAGTCATTATCTATTTCTTTCATTGGAATGACTAACATCTATGGATCGAAAGCTCAATGATAGCAGGATCGGAAACGTGCAGGAAAAGAAGCCAACATCTACCTTTTCCTGTCACAAGTTTTCCATCTGAAAGGATATTCTGCTCAAAGTCAAACTAGACTAGGTGAGTTATAATGGCAGATGTTGTACTACAACTGGATCATTGTCTGTTTACAAACTCACCTTAATCCAGGCTAAATTCAATGTAAGTAACAGTCAAGGGTGAATTAAAGAAAGACTGGTTTATATTTAGCCCATGTTGCCTCCCATTTAACCCTGCCCCCTTCTTCACATCTTTCTTTAAATAGGCAAATTACTTTTTTTGGCAGGAATTATCATCCACCCTATCACCATTTTAAGTCTAGCAAAGTTTTCAAACATCTCTTCATGGTATCAGAACAACTGTAAAAGACTAATCCATAAATTGAACACTGCTGCACTTTTCTGCAGTATTTTGAAAAATAAACTTGAACAGATATTCACTGCAAATCTTATGTTATGTTTTCTAGGAATTTCTATTGATTAATAATTGGTGCAGAATCTATTTGATTTCTTTTAAAAATGATCTCTTTGTTTTCTTATTGTTCTCTTTTTTTTATTTGGGGGGATGAGGGGTGGGGGGGGGGGGGGGGTTCCCACATATACAGTTGTACATGACATCTGTTGTTGGGCCGACAAACTTTAAGCAAAAGGAAACTCTTATCCTGCCCTGGATCTGCTGCCATGGAAGGCTAATACTAACAAAAAGCAGACCCTAGACTCAGATTCCTAGACCAGACCCCTAGTAGCTGCTTGTGACAGGAACTACAATGTAGGAGCAGGAACCAGGAGCAGGAACCAGGAAAAGGAACCGGAATTAGGATAAGTCTAGGTAGGGCGCTTTGATAGGGAGAGTAAGCATGGGAAAAGTGTCATGGTCATTCTGCTTTCAATAGTCTTTATATCTGAAAGAGAAGCAAAATCCTAACCAGGCAGGGGTCGTACATATATATTTGCTCTCAGGCTCAGGGCATTTTCATGAAAATAATTTCAAAGTAGCCCCCAAATTGCTTTTGTTAATTTTAATGGGGTGATTTTTGTTGAAAATTTGGTAAAAAAGCCCCTCATCTAAAAAGTATGTGATGGGTTCAAACTTCATAATGGTAAAACAGAGTGTTAATTAAATAGAAGGGGTACGGTATAGATTTCATAATTTGTCTTATAGGTGGATTTTGCCTCATCTAATAATTAAAATGTTAAACAGTTCTTTTAAGTTTACAAATTAACTTGTTCCTGAACGACTGAAAAATCTAATAAACCACTAATTCCTCAAGAGCACAAGCTACAATCGCCTAACACCCTACAGACAAATATTATTCTTTTCATGAAGACACAGCAGTGATGGAAACATGTCCAGCTGAGTTTACCAAGCGTTCAGCCTAGCTCATCATATTAATTCCCTTCATATCCATTAATCTATCATGATACCTTATAACCTTGAACAACATTTGCCAGCATCCTGTTTTTAGTCGCTCGCTTTTAGTGAAAAACATTCTTTTTTTCACACCCTGAGGGAGGCCTGAGCAGTTGTTATGCTGTAAGGAGATGAATGTGAATATCAGGTCCATAAACCTTCTGCTTGTCTGGCTTGTGATTCTATTAGACAATCAATTATATCCTTTTTTAGTGATGACATGACATGCAAGACTATGCTCAACACTTATAGGCGCTCTGGACACATGGCTACCCAACATCTAGGTGTCAACCCCCAAACATTTCTACGTTGGGTCATAGGGCTCATTTTATTTAGACCCAAACATATTAATCTTGAGACCCAATCAAAGAAGTTAGTGTGAAGCCCTGCTAAACATCCTAGGTCTAAAGGAATAGTCATTTTGAACTGACTATCAACTTGTTTGAGATGATTATCTTTTTAATTCTTTTCCTTTAAAGGGATCGTTTAACAATGTCAAATCTGAGATACACGGTCCTACATGTTACCAGTGTCTGTGATATGGTGTAATATTGAAGCCCTAAAAAAATCGCGCTTCAAAATGATCAAGAAGTGCCTCAAAAAAGTAAAAATCTTTGAGTGACCGGTTTTACCATACTCGTTTTCCCCAATAGACTGTAGTGTAATGAAAACCGTCAGGCGAACGGTTTTCAAAGTTTGTAATTCCAATCATAAATATCTTGATAATCAGACAGGCTTGTAAAAGTCAAGGGGTTTCTGACTGACCTAAAGGTTTCTAATTATCATTGCATCATGAGCTAATTCCAGAATTTAGTTTCAGAATCTGAGACAAAATTACCGGATCCCTTTAAACAAAAGTAAATTTATGTGGTAATGATAGCTTGGGCTTATAATTGGTATTTAATGGGTCCCAAAGATAGTATCTGTTGAAGCCAGAAGACAGTTAACTCATATAGTTTGACACAGAGTGGTTCCAAACAGATATATTATCTTGTGACCTCTCACTAAAGGCATTAAAACTGCATGAAAATGTCTAAGTTTGTATCTTTCTTTCAATTAGCAGACATGCCTTCCTGCATCCTACTATAATCTTTCTATTTCTTGATATTTCTTTCCTTCCTCCTTCTTTTGATCTACTAATCATTGTCATTTCATATTAACATAGAGCCATTGTTCATATGTCACCCTGAACTCAAGTCCATGTCATTATGATTTCCTTTCCTCGTATAAATAATCCCTGAATGTCATTTCATCGTCTTCATATTTCCTTCTCTAACCCTTTGATATTTGCATACAATAATTCATAAATATACATTGTTAATGTCCTCAGCATTGAAAGGAAACTAAGGATAATCATCATGATTAATGTGAATGGCATTTGTAATCCCATTGTCTTCTAAAAGATTTTTTTTAAATAACGAATGTATTCATATCTTTGGTCAGTCATATTTATAGCCATAGACACAGAACTATACATCATTGAAGAGGGTCATCTGATTGTTAGTATTTCCATAAATTGAATTTTCATAGTTTCACAATCAAAAAGGTTGTTTTAGCTGTTTTTGTTTGTGAAACGATGAAAATTTAATTTTGGAGAACTATAAATCCTTCTTGGTCTAAATGGATGATCTTACCTGATCACAAATCAGGTCCCATTTCTTCTCATCGTTATACTGCCGTAGAAGCTTGGCTTTCTCTGGCGGCAGATCCATTTGTGCCTGCAAAATACAATGAAGAAAGTTTTAAATTTGAGATATCAAATTAAGGTTTTTTTCTGTGTGTCTTCAAAATTTTGAATAGATTTAAATCATGATACCCCTATTAATCATCCTCTTGAAGAAAGGGTCACTTTCGTCAAAACAAAAACCTAAATGAGACACAATTAATGTCAAAACTTTCATTAATATTATATATCATCTGCTGAGTGCCAATAAGGTATTCACTCTCTTCACTTTACATAAAAATTAACACCTTGTGTCTCTCTGCGAAAATTATTTCACACAGAGATGATGTTTAAGAAGCTCTGAGTCATATCAAAATCTGCTTTGAAATAAATTTTAAAAATGTTTAGTTTTACTAAGAAATGAGAAATGCAAAAGTTTTACCTTTGCTATGACTTACTCACAATTTCCTTAGATTAGTCATATGTTTACAAATGTATCCAAGGCAATGAGAATAGTGGATATGTTGAAAGATCCTTGACTCAAAGGTTTGAATAAAAAGGAAATGTTTCCCTATTCATGAATCATAGTCAGATAAATATCTACTCATATCTTTCTCTTTTGCTCTTTCTTTATAGCTGACAATTTTGCAAGTTAAAAAACATGAGGTAAAAACAAAGAGTGCCATCATTGAAACCTGCAATTAGATACTGTTAATAATGTACAATGTGGTTTCACTTATTACCAATGTTCATTTAAAAAAAATTGTCATTAACATATGAGTAATACACAAATAATTAATGGATATTCAATAATCATAACTATTAACTAGTGAAGAGAGATCACATCCCTTGTCAATCAATAATTTAATGGTTACTTTGCAATCCAATAATCCAATCTTTGCACGCAACAGTAGTATGCCTGCAAGTGATTGTTAATAAATGGGTTCAACAAGTAAACACATCCAAAACACAATAAGAATGACAAAAGGAAAGAAAATTGTTCCTGTAGAAAATAGGTATACAATACATGGAAACAGACAACATCTTTCAATTCACTTTTCACACAATAACAATTAACATCGCTAACTCAAACTGCAATACTAAGAGAATCAATATGATAAGTAAAGAGGAACATAGCAATGAATTTCAAAAAAAATATATAAATAAACAATGTATACAAGAATGCTTCGCTGCCAATTAAAGAATAAACAGATCTTTCATGGTACCTGCAAAGTGAAAAAAGAAGGGCACATAAAGAGCTGTCATTAATTTACATCGGTGAAGTTATGCTACGATAAATCCCAAGGAAAATGGGATAGACAATGAAATAAAAACCAATATTGAAATTTGAAAGATAAAAGTCAGTATTTATTAAGGTCTAATAACGGTGAATCATCTGCAAAATAATAAGGAAAAAAAAAGTCATTCATTTAAAACAGAAAGCCAGGGTAAACAGCCCTTGGGTTGATGGCCTGGTTTTCCCCAGACAGAGGTCAACGAACCCCACTGACCATATATCAACACACTATGACCTAAGGTGGACGTGTCAATACTATTGAGGTGTAGAGATACTGGAAAAACAAAACCTAGAAATACCTGCCCTTAGAATCAGGACAAATAGTGATTACCAAATATACACATCCTTAAAAGAGACAAGGGTGGAGTAGGCTACTAGTACTAGGCTATTGACCTTAGTATGTGTGCAAAAAAGGAAAATGTGTATACCGGTACCGTATGTGCGGTGTAGCGAATAAAATACTTTTATACTCTGTTTTACAAATTAGTGTGGTTTGTGGAATAATCAAGAATGTTTAAAATAGAATTAAAGTCCTTCAAGTATGACTCGATAGGATAATAGAGGTAATACAAAAAACAGATATACAGGACAATGTAGATTCTACATACAAATATTTTTGTAATGACTAACATGGCACAATTAAAATGAATAAATCCACAGCTCGCTAAAAAAAAAAAAAATTGTTATTATTTCATTTTTATCCAGAATAGCACTGTGGGATCCTTGTCACAACATAATAACATCAGTATGGATAACAAGTTGTTCTTTTATTGTAAACAACAACATGTATAACATACCTCTTCAAACAAGTCATAATTCTCAAAACGGTAGTTATTCAAAAGAGAATTTGGAAATACTTGAACTTGATTTTTGCCTTATTTGGTCATGATTGGGACAGTGCCACATTCATAAATCTTTTTTTTTGTTGCAGAACAAAGGGCAGTCAGCCCAACATCAGTACTGTCACATTAAACATTCAATATTCATTAGATTTACAGGATGGCTATTGGCTATGCACTTGTGTTGGTAAGACATCTAAACAACTTTTGGCAAACTTCAGCTTTCTTTCTTTGTGTTTTTGTATTTTTTTAAAAATTGAAATCCAAACACAGAAACATAAAACACAAGGATAACAATTATATCAAATATGGTTGCTTTCTTTCCATTCACGCTTTGTTATAAATGTATTCCTATGATTTTCTATTAGAGAGAGAAGATACATTGTAGATAATTGGTTGTTTCTTTTGGGTATACAAAATTAAATACCTATTAAATGAACTCATGAGAGTGTCTATTACAGTATGTAACCCAAACAAATAATGACTAATTTGAAAACTCATGACCACTACGACTTAAATATTAATGACTTTCATTGATCCTATAATTTTGTTTTGTATTTCAATGAATGAGGAAGGTTACTTGTCCATCAAGTCATTGATTGACATGTTATAAATAGATCAGTGAGCAATAACAAAACTGATAAGAAAATTTAAGATTTAATGTTTTTAGAACTTAGAAGTGTGTGGGAGTGACATCAATGATCAGGCAATTAATAGCAGTACACTAGATGTTGTACATGTAGCATGCAATTTTTGTAAAGGGGGAGGGGTAAAAGGAGGAGGGATAAAAGGGGGAGGGGTAAAAGGGACATTGTTTAATTCATGATCATGTCCCCTACTTGTCAGAGCACACTCAGTACAGTGATCTGTGAACATTATCTTTGCCATATAAGGGCATTTCTCTGAGCATTACCACATAGCTAGCCGTTTCATGTTTCATGTTAACTACAAACATACACAAAGCCTTGAGAAGAACAAAGGCTGTCAACCCAGTCTCCTGACAGGCCACATACAGTACCATGCTGGTTGCTGGGTCAAAGGTCGATGGCGACACACTGTGAATTCTGGGATACTCCTTTGCTAAATGGGCTCTCCCACTTCGTCAGAGCATCTGGATATCATTAGCGTGGCGTAATGCCCATGACAAGATAAACTTCACTATAAAGTCATCAAATCCTTTTTGATTTGACATGAAAGGACATTAGGCCCAATGGGGGAAGAGTGTCCATCTTGAGTTCAAGATTATTCGACCTTTGAATGTTTACCAGTATTTCCTTAAATAAATATAGCCCAACAGCTTTAGAGAAAGATTTAATGATATACATGGAGATCTACTCCCCCCCCCCCCCCATTGTTGGCCATAATGTTTAATAAATAACATTTAAAGAACTATTCTCATGAATTAATTGCAAACATACCTAACTGAATAAACATCAAAACCACAAGGGGAAGTTCAAGCAAACGATAACCATTTTGAGAGTGCAGGGCTTAAATTAATCCAAGGCCATCCAAGGCCAGGCCTTGGATGCCCCTTTGATTGGCCTCAATGCCCCTCTCATTGGCCTTGGAGATTTTTTGTGCCCTTTCCAATTCTTCCCATTGGTGCTGTAATATAGGAATGTGCCCTACAGAAAAGTGGCCTTGCCCTAAAAATGTTGAAATTTAAGGCCTGGAGTGTTCTATTAAAGAGGAAATAGCCTTCAGATGATGAGGATAGATCTGCCAAACTATTGAACTTAAAGTCATTGCCATGTTCCACAGGTGCAGGCTATTACATAGAAAAGTCATTTTGGGTGCTTTGAAAATGAAAATCATAATTTCCCCTAAATCTATTTCTGGAACTCATGAGTAATACGTGCAGTTTATTATAAGCCCTACCAAGTACCATAAAGTATTAAGTATAACCTACATGACTTTGCTTGACAACTTTAATACATGTACAGTATGAAGATGGGGAATACAAGTAAGCTGGGATTAAAGGGGGATGGCAGTTGGTGCGAAAAGATGAGATATCCAAGCGGATTAGCATAGGCCTTACCATGTAGTATTTTTAACCTACGAGGACGGGACCATTCAGAATCATGGGCTTGAAGATGGGCTTTAGCTGAAAAGTATGACAGCTTAAAAGTTTGACAGCTTGTAAAAGTGAATTTAAAACCTACATGTACATGTACACACAAATATATTGAAATAAAAATACATTAACAAAAAAGGAAATATGGGCACAAATAGGTTTTTAAAGCTCTTGACATCAATATTTGTTTATGTACAGTACATACAGGATACTTTTTTTTTTTTTTTTTTTAAATGGTGCCTCAACAAAGTGACGTCCTAAAACTAAAATATACAGATAATATACTGTCAAATCTCAACATTCAAATCTAGTAGAGAGATAAAATGATAACCAAAGCACTCTCTTTCATGAAACTAAATTGGGTAGCACTGCAGTAGCTGATGTCGTTACCGTGCAGACAAGTGGATGGGTTTCGTCATGAGGGCAGCTTGGGCCATATCTGTGAATGAAGCTTAAATGAAGAGGAAGTGAGGTTTGAGGGAAGGGAAACTGAGCTGATTAAGAGAGACAATGAGAGAGAGATAGAGAGAGAGAGAGAGAGAGAGATAGAGCGGAGGTAATAACTGGTCATTAGGATGAACCCTGGCTGAAGATGGCTCTAGACAAGGATCAAAATGACATCGTCATGGCGACAATTTGATGAATAATACCCTGATGAAGGTGGACCGTCTGTAGGATGGATTACAGAAAGTATTCAGAAGATCCAGGACAGAGACAGAGAGAAAAAAAAAATGATCAGGTTAAGGTAAGTTAATAATTCAAACAAATGGAAGAGTACACAATGTTGTTATCATGACCTGGTCGGGACAAAGGGGAAGGCCGAAGGGGGGATGCCAAGTACAAGTGTAGCAAGCGAGGGGAGGTAGATTGTACTGTAGAGACAAAAGTGCATTTGTAGGAATGAAAAGATTGATGGAAGATCAGAGATTAGTATTATTAGATCTGGAGCATCTTGAGATCTGGAGCATCTTCAGGGGGGGCGTTTCACAAAACTTGTCATCAGTGACAAATCGTCGCTGTTTTCACGAAGTGACGGTAGTAAAAAAAAAGTGCATTCACTTTGCGTTACGATTTTCCTCACTACCGTCACTTTGTGAAAATAGGGACAAAATGACAGTTTTTGTTATAAGCTACTGAAATCCTTGCTTCTGATTGGTTAGCAGCAGATTTGTCACTGATTTTAGTCATTTGTCACTGAAAAAAGGCTTTGTGAAACGGGTCCCTGGTCTTGGGTAAGATCTTACCTGATACTGCTGCCATGTATCCATCTGCTTCCTGCGATTCAAAAAGATTTCACTAGGAATGCTCTCAATGATGTGCACACTGTGCACTCTCTTCTCAATAGCTGAGTTCTTGCGGCCCTTGGAGGACCTATATTGCACTGACGAACGGTGAGCCAGACGAGGCTGCGTACGGGGTTGTGTCCCCGTGCTACCGCTGCTACTTCCATTGCTGCTTCTTGTACTGCTCCCGCTGATGCTCGCGGCACATTGCGTATGGCCGTTGGTTAGTCCACCATTTTGTTCCATCAACGCACATGGGCTGGGCTTGTGGGTGATCCACGTGTCTATCGGACTGGTAGGAGACTCCGGCCCCGTCGAACTTGCTGAAGACGACTGCCCCATAGTTAATTCACTAACACTTTTCTTAACTTATTCTAAATCCAAGTTATAGCCCTGTCTTTTAATAAGATGGACAATTCTTCCAGAACTGTCACAGTTCCGCAACAACACCCACTCTCACAGAAGTGTCACATTTCTGCTCTTTTCTAAAGAGGCTCAATGCACAAATGAATGATATTATTCAGAGTTGAAAAGTTATAGATGATGAAGAGTCATTCCCATCAATTGAACTCCTTCACCCCAGACATTATTACTATTCCACTGTCGTTTGTGAGGTGCAAGGATCTTGAAGTATGTGATCTGATACGGTAATGTCTGTGCATATCCCACTGCTGCCACCAGTCTTTATGCCATCATTCAGGAAGGCTAGGATATCCACTTTGGCTTAGAAATCACATGAACCACTACCACTGCCACTCAACACTCTTCTATTGGGCAGCGGAAACTTCTCTTTGACGCCGTCCTGCATCCAATTACACCATCCACCAGGCTCCGGCCGCGCCAAATCTTTCTCCACCAACACCTCCTAACAGCGAATGTCGATTCCATGCACTTCAATTGATACCATATCAGACAGGCTTCAAAAGGCCCGACTATTGTCGCAGATATCGATTTGATTAAGTCATTCAACTGCAATGAGCTATTCTCCTCCTATCTCAAATTGAATGAAATAGACGGTCATGGACACAGTTGGAGGAGTGTAACGTAAATGTCATTTGAAAAAGAGTGTGTAGAGGGTGTTCTTATTCCTTGTACTGTTTTCTTGACGACGGGCAAGTAGTGAAGAATCAAGGGTACCTTTGGTGATAACGAAGGAGAAAATCAGGTTTAAGAAACAAAATTTGATTAAATCCAGTATTTCCCTTCCCCCTCTATGGTCAATAGGAAGTACATGTAAATGTACTTTTGTACTTATTTTAAGTTGGGATACAGTACACATTATTAATACATGGATATCTTACATGGACTTCCCTCTTCTAAACCCTTTCCAAAATCAAATATTAAACAATTGCCATACTGAAAGCTCGCAGTAAGTCTATAAAAACCTCCCCTTTATCTGATAACTGTATGATATACATTCCATAGTGGCAGCATGTACAAATTAATACAATTATAGAATAAGTCTAAAAGTATGTGCCATTTTTGCAAACGATGGGAAAAAGTTGGAGGGGATGCTATTTGAATATCAATGACAGGCCAAATTTTACTCATAATAATTTTTATTCCAAAATCCTCTCAACATCAAAAAAATCAGACCATGAGTTTTTTTCTCCAAATTGGAATTAAGTAACGTTTGTAAATATCAAGAAAATTTGAAGCAAAATCTCAGGACATCTTGAGGATATCTGATGAATAATTCAACAAACAAAAAAGGCCTGATACCCCAACAAACGAGACTCCTTGGAAAGTTTAATCAATACAATACGGTCAGTGAATTACAAGGAAAGACAATCTTCAACACCCTTTTGACAACCCAGGAAAGACAACATCCCTGATGCGTACTCAAGCTACTAAAACCACAATTACAAAGTCTGATGTTGTGCAATCTTGATTCCTGAAGGAAATAAAGCATACCGGTACACCACAGAAAGCTACTAAAATACAAACCATGGATATGGGCTACAGTATGTTCAAGAAACCAATCAAGGGGTTTCAGAGGTACATCACACCAATAACACAAATTACACAAAGGCCTACTTCAAGTTTCTGTGCCACATCTTTGAGAGGAAAAGCAGGAAAAGTCAATAAATCCAAGAAAAATAAGTCAAACGAATCAATGAGCTGGTTGGTTTGTGGTATGGCTCACCACATGCGTTTCTATACAGAGTTTGTTTTAACACAAATATACTTCCAATCACTATACCTGCCTTAATACTATTGTCTTTCCTAAAGATGCTTTTATAGTCAAAGTGTGACCTTGATATTCCTAATGTCTTTTGAAATATTGTTTTCTTGTCTAAAGAAATACATGTATGCTATTCCATGGCTTCTTTCACTTTGCTGACCTGTTTACTTCCCATTACTAGGTTTAAGAAGAAAATGGACTTAATCAAATATTTCCTCATCCATTGACGATGTTGTCTTCCTAAGTTCCTGGCCTGTTCAAAGCAATACAGTGTTTAGGATCTACATTGTACCACTGGCTTCATTCATTCAGGGGACCAATAGAGACTCGGATGACCATTACTTAGGCACTTGGATGACCATTAGTCCTAAATGACCAGCTAATGTCACAACAAACATCCTGACCTCTGTGAAGGTGATAATCAGTCTTTCTGTGAACCCATGCTTCCCTAATCTTCTGCCACTTACTCTTAAAAAACAAAGGCAAATACAGGAAGCCCAAACGATAATGTCTGCTTCAGGCCTCAGAGGCTCAGATAAGCTTATCAACAAGAGCCAATTCATGGTCTCAAGTCAGACTTCACTCCTACGATTCTTTCCGTTTAAAAGCAATGGTATTATTAACTAGCAAATGCATTAACACAAGTACTTTATATCACTTGCAATAAAAAGACAAATAATGACATTCAGATGGACACCTTACAAGTGCATGCTCAAAGACAAGGTTTACACTTTACAGTCTTCTCTGCCAACAGAATTAATAGAAAGACCATTCACAAGCCTGAAGTGAAATGCCATTGAATTCATACACTGCATTTCTGTCTACATTCTTATCTTGTCCATATCTATCAATAGCGAAGGGTTAAATGAAAAAATGAAAACCTGGGAATTCCACATCTCCGGCTGAAATAGGATCTGATGCCCTCAAAGTAATTATTTCATTACAACTGCAGACGAGCGGAGAATCGATATTACACCTTCAGTGTAGATATAATCTTCTAGTTACGGTACTCCAGCTCCGGAGCCCTAGTAGGATATGATGTGTGCTATTACCTAAGGTAGGTACATTGTACATATGTACATCATCCAGGTTAAGGCCACTTAAGAATTCATATATCCTCAACTTAAATAAATAAACCTTTCATCGTAGATGAATCATCTCTGTGGGCTACACTCATGACCAAAGAGCTGCAAATCTAGAGGAATCTCTAGTGCTAATTCAAAAGACTTTAGAAATGTCTAGAGTTTCAGGAATCAGGATGTACTCCACCTACCCATATTTTGCTGAATCTAACCTCTCGGTCATTTGCATAATATACTGTCAATGTAAATGACAACTACACCAAATAAGTCTCATCAAATTTAATAAAATCCCTATTTGTATTTCCTCATGATTTTCCAAAGATAGGAGACTGTTTCCCAACCCCTATAAATACATGTACTGTACACACCACAATATCCTTGTCTTACAGACTTGTAAAGTTCTTGATGAAAATTCCCAAATGTTATCGCACAAGACTTATGAAGGCGATACTACATGAATGTAAACAGCAGATACTCTCATTTTTGTTTTCTAGTGATAAAGAGTCTACATTACAATTAATAAATCAACTAAAGTTCAACTTCAATGTGCATACATGTACATGTATAATGTGTGATATGTCAATGCAAGCTGAGGCATCCATATATGTACACCATCCTTTGACCAATAAATCACAGTTTATAGGATGTAAATGTATCAAGTTTACACATTCAAATTACCGGATTTCCCTTCAACACCTGGGCAGTAGCACACTGAGAAACTATTTCCAAAGGATATCATACCAAACTACAGGTATAATTTGAATGCATGTACAATGTACATGTAGTCATGTACTGTACACACTAAGAAAAAATGGTGCAACTATGCACCTTTAGGGGTTCAAACCGATGCAACAATAGCAGCACCTTTAGGGGTTAAATCCTGCACCCTTTTTAAAGGTGCAATCCTGCACCCTTCAAAAGGGTGCCAGATTGAACCTTTTGGGGGAAATGTTATAGTACCCTTTATGGTTCAATCCTGCACTTTTAGGGGTGCAAACCGATGCAACAATAGCAGCAACTTAAGGGGTTAAATCCTGCACCCTTTAGGAGGGTGCCAGAATGCACCTTTTAGGAGACATGTTAGTACCCTTAATGGTTCAATCCTGCTCCTTTAGGGGTGCAAACTGATGCAATAGCAGCACCTTAAGGGGCTCAATCCTGCACCCTTTAAAAGGTGCAATCCTGCACCCATCATCGAGGAATACTCGTGACATTTGCTCGTACACATATACATATTAAACATGCATGATGTTTCTTGGTTAGTAATCATATAATCAATATATATTATATTGCTAAAACGTGAATGTAATTGTAACATGATCAGACAAAATAATCTATTGGTCAATGATTGCCGAAGGAAAATACAAAACACAAAATTGATGTGCATTGTCATAATTTGCCTAACAAATCATATGATAAATGTATTTTTATGTGAACACGTGGAAAGTAATCATGAATATGCATGCAATATGCAAACTTTTATTTTGCACCTTTTTGGGTTGTAAGGGTTCATTTTTGTGGGAAGGGTGCAAAATCTTATATTGCACCCTTTTTTTAACCCCTTTTCCTTCAATAGGGTTCATTTTTATGTACCGGTAATGGGTGCAAACTCTTATTTTGCACCCTTTTTTGCACCCTTTTTTCTTAGAGTGTATGTACAATGTCCATACTTGTATTGATGTACCGGTAATCAATATATGTAAACAAAAACATCCTTAAAGATATTGGGAGGACAAACTTTGTATGGTGCAAAGATTATGTGAATCATTCATTATCCACTGTAGATGGCATGATTATGACCACACTCAGCAAGTGAAATACTTAGGTAATCCCAAAATATCTTCTGACAATTATTACGGTCATTTTGTATGAAAGCAAAATCAAATAAACCAATGCAAAGTCATCTTTTCTTTCACCTTTCTTGAGGCTACAATATTGTTGGGTTTGAGCAATACACCTTTTGAGATATTTACATGTAGGTGCCTTGGGCCTAGGGGGAGAATCCAGGCCATGTTTTCAACGGAAAAGGATTGCATGAGAAGGCCCGTACTCATCAGCTCGAGTTTGCCATCAGCTTAAGTTTGCCAAATAACCCGCTATTTTCAGACTCGGGGCATTATCCCAAAGCTTGAAATTGCATCTTTACCAGACCGATATGCTACCACAAACAAGCTTGGACGGGTGAAAATTAGCCCGCCATTTCCCAAATAGCGGGATATTTTGGAAACAAGACCAAGATTTCTCTGGATATTCTCGACCAAATATCCTGCTAACTGCAATTGCAGGTTGATGAAGACTCAAATAAAGTGGCTAATTTACGAACGGGATAGTTAAAATGGCGGGTTATTTTGCAAACTTGAGCTGATGATGACAGGGCTAGAGTGACGAGACGCTCCTTTCACCTCAGGAAATTCAATCTAACTCTTTCAAGATGATGATGATATCCTAGCATGACGCTGAATCATCTCCGCCTCATCAAAATAATAAACTAAAGGGCTACTTTTATTTTAATCCTGTTCCTGAAAGGTATACATTTTGTAAACCCTTGAGATAAAGATTCTATTACAATTTTAGTATTATTACAATGTATGTCACACAAGATACTGTATTACACTGTAGTGGTGAACAATATTTTTTTCAACAAATTTTCTTTGTTTGATTATTAAATGTTTATGAGATATGTTAAATAGATATTTGAAATAATGCACCCTAAATTATTATGTCCTATCAAGTCAAAGATAATTCTTATCAAATGTACCTGGAAATTTACAAGAAAATTACTTGCATAAATTGCAAAGAAAGTAATTAAGAAGCATATACATGTAGTTACTCCATAAATACTGACATGATACAAAAAGATACTGTGTTAATATATATTTTTCTAAAGTCATCTTTTAGTTTTAGCCACTACAGGTACATGTATGTACAAAACAGGCGTTCACCATTCAACCGACCGTATGCTATCTTGCAAAGAAAAATTATATCATTTGAAGCTATCTACATGTAGTTACACTGAAACTGAAACTAAAACTACTGCATCTAAAATCATGGTCTGTTCATAGGTTGCGAACTTGCATGTACTGTAGTATCTACTGGTCCAGTAGGAGGTCCTAAATGTTATGCATGTCTCGAACACCTGCTGAGAGGTAACATAAATGGAATGCGCACCTGCAGTGTAATCTACTAGCAGCAGGCTATCAGCTGCACCATGCCATCATTGATTATGCAATATACATCATTAGTTCAATTATGTCACCGCAGTCAAAGTCTACAAGCATGAACCATTACTGGGAAAGAGTTACAAACGTACGAAGCATGATGGCGATTAAAGGTTGCTCATGTATCTATGAAAATAATAACGATGAAATCAGTGTATGTGGAAAGTGTATCCCGCTCAACAATGTATGCACATGAGTCTTTGACTCTTCGGCAATGATTTACCCTCTATTCCTTTCGTATCATTATCATTAATTCAATATCTACCCTTAAGTTTATGGTCGCCTTAATCAATACAACACAATTCTGTTGTGCTGTGTGCCACCATCCAGGGTCATTGCATGTCAATAAAAGCCAACTCATTAAATCCAAAACAAAAACAAACAACAATGACACATAACATGGCGCTGCACTACACATCCAGCAAAACAGGGAAAAAAATAATATTTATTTATCGGGGGCTACTTTTCAAGCTTGCCTGCATGAATATAACATTCTAAAATTTGTTTTGCATTGAACTCTATGCAAATTTATGGGGGCTCTTTTCTGATTTTCGGGGGCTCTTTTGGGCATTTCGGGGGCTAATTCGCCCCGAGCCCCCGTGTATTTTTTTCACTGCAGCAAAATGTTGCACACATGTACAGACTACAGAGCAACCTTTACTTTAGATTATCTTCTTCTTACTTCTTTTCAAAACCCTACAAAAATCAATACAGCACTAGCCAGAAGACAATACCGTGTGTCTCAAAAAAAACGTAACACTTTTGAAATGGTTGCCAAATTGAGCATATATAATTTTATGAAAAAATGTTGATATGTATGGAAAGCTAAAGGACCAACCTTTCATATGATATGAAAAAATTGAAAAAAAAATCATGCTTCGATGAACAGTGTTCACTTAAGTTAGAGGTATGAAAATGGGCCTGCGCAGGATTTTTCCTTCCAATTTTGGACAGGTAAGTTACTTTTAGCATACAAAATAAGTTTGATATGAGATATTCATGATCGATGGATTAAGAGTTAAAAGGATGTTTTGAATACCAGTCCTTTCTCTCTGTCATTTATCAATCCCCAAACACCACCCCTGCCACACACACACACACACACACACACCAACTTCCACTCCCATCTTATTGTATCATTGATCTGGTAGATGTGAACAGGATGAAGGAAGAATGGGAAAATGTTAAATTGAAATACCGTATTCAAAATCATAATTGACATTATGCAACCCACTCTCCTCCCCCCCACAACCTTTTCCCATCCCATCACCTACCCCTTGCCTTTTCTTTATCAGTTTTCTTCCGTAAGTTTGGTGGATCATCAATCACATTTTATTCAGGTTTTATGAATGACCCAAACATGTAATAGCTAAGTACATCATTCATTATGCATTGAAAATACCAGAATTCGAGGTATTCAAAATATCCTTTTGATTCAAAATATCCTTTTGATCCATCGATCATGAATATCTCATATCGACCTTATTTTGTAAGTTACAAGTAATTTACCTGTCCAAAATTGGAAGGAAAAATCCTGCGCAGGCCCATTTTCATACCTCTAACTTAAGTGAACACTGTCCATCGAAGCATGATTTTTTTTTAATTTTTTCATATCATATGAAAGGTTGGTCCTTTAGCTTTCCATACATATAGACATTTTTTCATAAAATTATATATGCTCAATTTGGCAACCATTTCAAAAGTGTTACGTTTTTTTTGAGACACACGGTAGATCATATCAGGAGCTGCATTCATTCCTTTCCTTGGATGCATTTTAGCAATTCATTCTCCATTTTAAATCTTCTGAATTAAATCCTAATCATTACCTTTAACAAGAAGGCTCTGACCCTTCTCCTACATCCATACATCTGAGTGATTATCCCTTCATTTCAAGTACCTGGCCCATCCCTACTACCATCCATCCCCTTGTTAATAAATAAATACGAGACAGCGTACCCTACACAGATGAAAGTCAATTGGACTGATACATGTTCCTTATCAACATAATCATGCTATCCAAATATACACATCTTCAAGTCTGCCCCTGCCATCGGGATTGCCGCTGCGCCCGCCCGGTGCAGTTCAGTGCACTCGTATAGAACAGTCGATACTCATTTATACCTCACCGAACAAGACATGCGACGTACTGACGTACCTCCCCCGCTTCATTCGTTTAAACCCCAGGTCCTGAGGTGGGTTTTTACTATTGAATGATTTGAATGAATTCTTAAATTAGAAGGCAGGCCGACTGAAAAAAGCAGAAAGCAACGGCAGAATTTTGTGGTTAATTTCACGGTTAATAGAACGGGCAGGCAGAGTGAATCTGTCCCATTGCCATCTCTAGTGTGTGATTTACACTTCATAAATGTCATTCAACTTATTGAAAAAGCCTCTTCACACTTCCAGCAAATACATGTTCAACTGCAAGTTTGTCCAATGCACCAACAGAGAAAAGGGAAGATTATGAGACAGGCCTCATACAAACATGGAATAAAAAGGACATTGCACTGTTTGCACATTCACCTTCAAATGATGATCATATTCAATGTTTTGAAAATACAAGCCTTTGTTCAAACAGTGACAAGAACGAAACATCACCCATATTTCTGCCCCTCAAAAAACTAAAATTAAAATTACGACATTTCCATCAAATTGTCACAAAAGGCAAAAAGCTGCACAACACAAACAGATAAATATTTTAAGATTGATTTCCCATCTCTTTCCCCCCTCCCCTCCCTCAAGAAAAGATGGCGCTAGTGGCAATTTCATTAGAGACCTAAATCTGAAGATGGACCGACTATTTATGTTCATCATCAGCTCATATTCTGTTTCACAAAGAGCTGTTGATCCTCCGTGAAAAGTAGAATATGATACATGGCTGTAGAGGATAGAGATTGAGTTTCATTTCCTTGGGAATTCACGTTAACATAAATCTGCTTCAATTCATCCATAGCCACAGTGTCTGTTCATGGAGGGATAGATGATGAAACTAAACACTATATTTTCAAAATTCTGTGTTTTCCTCTCTATATATCTATTAAATCAATATCATTTGTTTTTGTCATTAGGATTGCTTACAGTCCATTATCTACTAGTCAAATTTTGAAATTGCTCTTACAGTAGATTAATTATTTCTATTACCGGTAATTGTGCACAGGTATTCAGCCAGGAAAAGGACAGTTGAAGAAACTGTACCTACATTGTACACATGTACAGCGTACATGTACATGTACTGCAGACTTTTTGTTCAGTTTCTTATAAGAAATGTGTTTGTTTTGGAATGTGCTGAACACTTGATATGCTGTGAAACATTTATTGCAAATACCGGGAAAATCCTGAATATTTCAACACAACAACTCAAATATTTACCTTACAAGTCTTACAGGATAACATATCTCCCTAGCGCATGAAAAGTACATGCTTTTGAGGTACATTACTACATTAGTTTCCGATATCAACCTGACATGCAACATGATTATTATGTTAAATCCTATTATACCTTTCAAGTCTTCACAAGGTTTGGTTACGTTTCCCAGGGTAGGATGGACGGAGCACATTTTTTGCTGAAAAACTCAATAGTCCCAGGTTTCCAAAGTTGAAAATTGATCGCAGCACAACAAACCGCACATCTTTCGATTCCAAAAGACATTTGCAATTCAGTGAGGGTCCCCATCCCTTACTCTAACGACGGTTGAATTCATGCATTATTCAAGTTTATAAGAGAGGCGGCTCTAACAGCTTTCGCTTTGAAAGCTCACTCTTCAAGAGAATTGGGCAAACAGATGACTTGCTTTTTATTTGATGTTGCATGTACGCGGGACTTTTATAGCAAAACAAATAAGGCTGGTCATGAATACTTAAATAACACCGCTCAATTAAATTGATAATAAGACAAATTGTAGGCCTACTGCTGAAACGTGTCCACACTGTTTAGTCATTACTACAGATTAGGCTACTACAGATGAGGACTTTGCTATGAATGTAACGGTACAATACAGATCGAGTAATAAAGTCTTCAAAGATTAATTGAGTAACAATTTGATTGCAGGCCTACACTAAAGCTAAGCCAGTGTTAGAATATCCAAAGTCCTTTGCAAGTGCATAAAGATGTCCTATAAACATAATACATGTACAGGTCTTGACACTAACAAGCACCCGGGACAGAGGAGCGGCCGAAATCCAAGTCCAAACCCCAAAATTTTCAACAACAAAATGTGTAGGGCTCAGAGTTTGCAGACTGTAAAACATTAGATCTGGACCCCTTCAACAAAAAATTTAGTTTTGACCCCTGCACACATTAACATGTATGTGAACGAGAACAGAATATCATTACACATAATTATCGGTTCATTGGAAATCGAAAGTAGCGGTAGTTAGAAACCACAACATTTGTTGTTACAACGATGAGATAATAGGAAGGACATTCCCATCGTGTCCGGTCTACATTTCCTGAACATTTGTATTCATTTAGTGATACGCAAATTCATTTACTTTACAATTTGATAACAGTTTCATTTCAACAAAAAAATGACACAATGATGGATTCAACATCAAATAAACTTATCCTTCCATTTCAAACCCAAAGATGACTGAATTTTGTTTAAAAACTAAAATGACACTTTTCTTTATTCTTACAAAAGAGAAATATAGGAAGCATTATAATAATCACCCAATATATTCCTAGTATGTTGCAAAATAAAACTGAAGTGTGACTGTTTCTGTGTACAATATAAAGCTTGTGTGTTGCAGAGAGATAAAGTGAAATTAGCTAGATTAACTCGTTATATCCCATGTCAACCAGCTCGCCAGACATATTTCCTTCTCTTTCCCCCATTCCATGCCAGGATGTAGCAAATTATGACAATACCATCGTCGTCACCTCGCTATTAGAAACGTCACATTGACTGCTAAGCTGTGTTTTAAACTTACACCATGGATGGACACATTGGGCTTTTCCTGTATGAAATCAAGGACTCAAGCAAGTCTCTAATTAATGTGAATCTTTAACATTGACCTGTTGGCAAGTAAATTAATGTGGGGCCTAATAAAGAGTTTGTATGGACAGTGATCATTGAAATTCAAACTTATTCATGTAGTTTCTAGGATCAAAAAGTAGTAGTTTATTGCTACTTTGAAAAACCAAATTGTATTACTTGTTTGGAGCCAGAACTTTCAGAAGGGTGTCAATTCATACAGTGTGTGTGTACTTTTAGAGACACAGATTGAATGCCCTGGTTCTGAACATACAAATTAATCAGGTCAGGGAAAATAGTATACATGTACGGCAATCAAAAATGGAGAGATTGATGATGTTTTACCTTTATGAATATAAAGATTTATGAATATTCTGAATTATGACATACCGGCCGGTAACCATATAAAATCTTGACACATGTACTTTTCCACCAAATTTAAAAAGTAAAACAAGTTCTACTTATATTTTCATCAAGAGAATGAATGACATCTCAGTCAAAATAGCAACTAGCGGCACTAAATATGTTGATATAAATTTTGATATTTACACAGAGGATATGCTCTAATAACAGATTGAATCTCACTTAATGTTGTGAAATAGAACAACTATACGCCTACTTTCTACAAACTATTATTTGTGGCTCTGATAAGCCTGAAAACGAAATCTGATTCTCAGGGGAGAAAGTGTTTTTACTAAAGTCTCAAGTTCATAGTGTGCAACTACAGAAAGTACATTGCCACCTGCCTACTCTCACTACTCTGCCAGAATTCTAATAGAAACAGTTTAATACCATCGGATAGAACTGCAGCAAAACAACAAAATCCCTTGAGCACCCCCCCCCCCCCCTCCCTCTTATCTACAGTCTACAGTGTATATTCTCTCTACATCTCTTTCACACTCTCTATACCCCCTCCCCCCCCCCCCTCTCTTCTCTCAGTACAGGCTTGTAAAGTTGTAAGCTAGATAGAAACAGTTTAACCATGGACCTACTACGAAGTACTGTAGGTCCATGGTCAAACACAATCAGATAGAACTGCAGCAAAACAACAAAATCCCTCTCAGACACCCTCCCTCCCCCCCTCCCTCTTATAAAAGTCTAAATTCTCTCACACTCCATATATTTCCCCCCTCTTCTCTTGATGTAGCACTACAGTACAGGCTTGTAAAGTTGTAAGCTAGATATTTCAAGAACAGTCTGAATATATTCCAAATGTGAAATCCATGCCTACAGTAGCTCATACAGTTGAGTGTACTCAAAATCCTTTCCACATGCATGCTAAACTAAAGGAAAACAGGAAAAATCACAAGCCCCAGAGGTGTCAAAATCCTTTTCCAAGGCCGGCAGTTCACCAGTTCCCATAGACGGACACAGCATGCAAACTGTGAATAGCCACAACATATGTGCACTCCATACAAATGTGATTGATTTTCTCAGCTCTAAACAATTACTACAGTGTACAGTATGTACAATCATGTTCAGTAATGGCCCTACACATGTAGTATACAAAGACGCAGGAAACCTTTCAAAACATTTCAAATGCATCTTTTGAACGTCATTTTTTTCCATGAAGCCCTGCAAAACTACTATGCCACCAAGTACATTGTGTACATGTAGACAGCAGAAAAATATATATACATGTATGTAACTCCTGGAAAAACTACATAGACCCGAGTGTTATTCATTATGTTTGACTAATAAACATGAACTTTGCCAAATAAGATTTAGCACAACAAACCAATCTTAAACACACTAGGCCCATGTCATGAATCTTGAAGAAAAAAAATTATATATAGTACATACATGTAGTAAAGGCATTTTGTATGCTGAACAAGACACAATGATCATGATCTCCAACAACAAATCTAAAAACATTTCCATAACAAGAGTGAAAACATGTCTTGAGATCCAAGCCTCCTTGCCAATGCCATGTTGGTGTATTCACACATTACATCCTCTGATGAATAACTATATGCATCCACTGGAAATGATTCCACATTTCAAAAGATTACTCCACTCTCTGAAAAATCTCCACAAGAATTCCAATATATCCATGCTAATAATCATTTCCATGTCTCACTTTCCTTGCTAACATAACACACACCTTGAATAAGATTTCACATTGAAAAGAACAGAATCCTGTATCCATAGAACTATGTGCACCGGGCAGACAGACAGCGATCCTAGTAATGCTACTGATCTCCTGTAGCACCTAATGTAACAATAACATCCCTACGCTAGCTAGCGTCCTATTCTAGAGATGTATCCAAAGGAGCTGAAAAGAAGAAAAAATTCCTTACGGTGCGTCCGTCAGAATTTGTCACACCGCTCACTGTGTTGGCTTTCGTTTCTTTTGAGAGAGAGAGAGAGAGAGAGCAAGAGGAAGAGATGTGGGAGCTCACGGCTGCACGCATCTCCCTCTTTGTCCTAGAAGCCAGGGTTGTCAAATTGGCCAACCGTTGGCGAGATAATCCCCCTTGTAATCAATGGAAGGGGTAAGGCCAGTGCGGAGAGTAAGGAACTTGTGAATGGACAGCCACTCTCTGTCCCAGTGTGTGTAAAGTGTTGTGGTGTGTACATGCTTCTTATCTGTGTGTGTCGTAAACTATGCACACACACAAAAGGACTTGACACACTCACTGTAGAAATATGTTGTAGGTTTCAAATTCTTGTAATTACTACATGTTGTAGGTGTTTACTATTTAGTCTAGTCATACCTGACCCCCTTGTTAGTGGTTGTAGATTTTATGAATAATAGTAATAGAAAAGGATCCAATGGAGAAATTCCACTGTGGTAGTGTGGTTAGATTGTTTATGTAGAGTGACAACGTGAATGTCCATCAAAAACCACCAATGACTGATTCCAGATAAGGCAAAATCCTCCACTAGATTGTAAAAACACCAAGCTGAACAAATAAATCACACCACAACAAAAACAAAGGTTTTTATGAAGGACTGTCCAACTACAATTGGAGCTTTAAAAAATGGCATCAATTTTTTTTTTTAACTTGACAAAACATTGAAAATTCATCACTTTCAAATTAGAATGAAAAACCCCACAAGATTTTTTTTTTTTTTTTTGGGGGGGGGGGGGAGATATCACATTTCAATTTTCATGACTTTTTAGGTCAAATCTCTCAGCATTACTGATGGAGAATTGGAAGGAAACGGGATGGATATCTTTTAATTTAGCTGAACCAATAAAAAGAGAGACATTTGAAATACAGGCTGATTGGATGGAATACTTCTTCTCAGTGTCGTAACTGCAAAAGAATGCGAACAGAACCTGGGGAAAGACCCCGTAGCCTGCAGGCAAACAAGAGAGATCGAAAGCAAATCAATCAATTTCATTATTTTCTCTTGATGAAAAACATTTGTTTGGTAGGTCGATTAGATTTTGATATTGATAAAGGAGTATGAGTCATGAATTGCCCCACACAGGAAACACACATATAGTGGGGATCTTTGAGGTGGGGGAAAGGGGGAGGGGGAGAAGGGGGAGAAGGGGGAGGGGGACACTGTCTGTAAAGGTGCAGACTTCTGTTTTACAACTTCAGAAGGAACCCAGATATCGAGTAGTGACCCCCAACTGTGTTTAAAATGACACCAGAAACTAGGCAGCTAGTCTGAGGGAAAATGGATACAAAACTTGCCAGAATTGGATCGAATTGGGTCAAATTGAATGCACAAATTGAATCACACATTCCAAAATGAAATCATTTTTCAAGCCATGTATCTGCATTAGTCATGTTGTTATTTCCTTGACAAGATCTTGATAATATGACAGACCCTCGTTGCTCCACTTTTTCAGGTTTACGGTTACCTGCCGAGGAAGAAGAACAGTCTCATGTTTCAAGAATGCAAGTTCTCTAGTATTTTGTCTCACAACTATGATTCAATTTTGATCTTATAATGCCTTGAACATTTCATTTGAATCCTACCAGGACGCAAGACCATGCAGAGAGGTGAAAGTTGAGAGTTCTGAGACTCTTTTTGAGCTCTTTACACCAATTCAGTGTTTCAGTTCTCTGAAGCAATAAAGCAAAAATACAAAATAAAACAGATTTGTACTAATGTGTGTGGGCTTCCTGTAAGTCTGAGAATTTCATTCACAAAACATGCCTTTCACAACAGCTACTAGAACATGCTACACATGTACCAGTACCACATCAAAAACTCCCTTTAGATGTTTTTTCTTGTTCTGTACTTTCAACAATGAATGGAGGGATGGATCCAAATGACAACATACAAGGCAACATAGTATCAAGATCTCAGGTAGATGATCATGAAAAAACAAAGAAATTATTCCATGATTGAAATCAATATCCATGTATCAGCTAGAGGACCTAAACATGTAAATTACAAGTGATATCATATTCTCATGTGAGATGATAAGTTGTTATATAAACTACACAAAGAAGCAGTGAGGCAGGTGCCGATTACTCTGTGAAATCTTTAACACAATACCATTCCATTGTATCAAATTATCATAGCTAAGAATTGCTTTACATGAATATTTAATGACCAAAAACAAGCAGCTGTTGGCTTTGTTCTGGGCGTGAAATTGCTTCCGCTATTGTAATATTATCTTTCTCTCTGTATTGTTTGTGTTACCTTGAGAAGTAGGGGGAGTGACCTAGTAATGCTTGTTTGCCAAAACAATGCCAATATTACTCAATTACAAATGTCATATGCTGTGTCTCGTCACCTGATGCAAGCACGCTGGAGCTAAAAACAAACAACAACTATATTAAAGGCACTATTTGTGCAATGTGGATTTAGGGGCTGCAGTGTGCTGAAATGTAGCCAAAGAATACACTTTAGTTTCCAAATATGTTATTTTGTAAAGAAGTATTTAATGAACTCTCATAAAGTTACATACATGATTACTACTATACTGATGTAGGTTTTAGCTCAGCCAATATACTAATAAGGCTGTTGTAATTATTGATGAATCACAATTACCTGTATAGGCCTACATGTATGTGATAATGACAGATACTTTTTAATTCAGATGTACATGTAACATGGGGCTAGACACTATTTAATAGTTTGCACAAACAACACATGTATAAGACTACATGAACTGTGATGCACATCCTTTATAATTATAGTACTGGCTAGTGGCTACTGAACTAAAGCATTTTTTTTCCAATGCAAAATTGAAGAAAATTGAACTCCATGTACCAAATGAGCATGCCTGTTCTAACCGAGGGGGGCTAATCATCACCCCTTCATTTCTCAGATGGGGTATGAATGGGGGCAGGCCATGGGGTCATGGTCAAAACACCATGGAACAATCCTCCACTTCTTTGGAACAACAAATGACCCCTGATGTTTATTATGGGAGGACATAACTAGCAAATGAGTGATAATTATATACCCAGGCCAAAAAATTCTTGAGAAGTTCATAAATTTCACCTTTTGACCTCATTTGAACCCTTCACAAATATGGTTCATAAATCGGCAGGACATCAATTTTTTATGATTTATCATGGATTTTGAAAAATTAGCCAATGACATCTACAATATACTTTCTCATGAATTCATCACAAATAAATGGATAAATAATGCACATGATTAATCCCAATCCTCGAGCATGTAATGAACACTGATTGTCCATCGCATTTAATGTCATATCTGGTTGTAAAAATGTTGGACCCATCATTGAAATACCTGGAATTAGAACTTGGAAGTTTAACCCCCCCCCCCCCCCCCCAAAAAAAAAAAAACAACAACAACAACAACAAGAGGGTGCAGGCCTACTAGTACTAACAAGTTAGAGAAATTTGATGTCCTTCTCAAGTAACATTTCACAGCTATGTTAACCATGATGTAGGCAACACATTACATAATAAGAGGTGAGCATAAAATTGCTGATAAATGCTGGTAGTACAAAAACTCTCCAAGCTCCTTGGTCCAACACATACAAATACCTGTACAGCCTAGTGCCCTACTACCCTCACATAAGGATAATATTTACCCAGTATTTATATTAGATCATTTTGATGACACAGGTTTTCAAAGGTACTACCGATCTAATTCCTTTATCCTCCATGCAAGTCATAAACATGCATCAGGTGAGCAGGTGAAACTAACAAAGAGTAAATAGACATTGTAAATTACCTGACATCTACTCTACACCTGCTTGAAAACAAACAACAGGAATACCTTATCACATGTCAGAGCAATTAGAGAACAACCTGCAACGCTTGATCTGACAATATTTGCTCACTTATTTGATAATAAAACAAACTTCTTGTTCTTGTAGTTCTCGTATCTAGAACAAACTTCTTGTTTGATAAGTGTGCTGTTGATTTCTCACTTGATGTCCCAAACCCAAATGAAAATCTCGATGTACAGCCTGAACCTAAGGATTACTTGAACAATATCAAGTGTTTGGGAAAATATCTTTCTGTCCATCGATGTGTGTGACAACTTCTTTGGATAGCAATTTTCCTGCCACATTTCATCCTTTTCCTGCCACATTTCATCCTTTTCCTGCTTTACCCTATATTCAGTTTTCTCATTCTTTCTAATTCCATTTTTCCTCTCTCCTTAAAAAAAGGGTTACCTCTCTGCTGTACAAGACAAAAAAGTATTTACTTTGACAAATGTATATTGTCCATGAAAAGTAATGTGCATTTATTTGAACTATGAACTAAGCGAATTATTAAATAGAACTAGAGATTCCATTTTCAATTATAGTGTGAGCTAATTCAGAGAGCGCTTAGTCTTAGCAAATTTCACCAACATAATAACCCACACCTAAAGAAAATACAGAGGACGTCTCTTCCCTGATATATCTGAACGCAGGCAAATATTGACCCTTCATTCAAGCCATAGGTTGACAGGACAAATTAGGTGGCTGTAAGATGACTGACTTGTGTTTGCCCAAGCTCGTAATTCTCTGAGACAACAATAGACGTGGTCTGATAAATGGTTCTTTGTTCCATTCATCTTTCATTTATTCTTCCGTTTTCGATATGATTCGCTGGCCTTTTTATTAGGAGATATTTGGGGCAAATTGAATTCATGATTAGCCTCGGGGCTCGAGCCTTTGTTCCTTCCGTATAAGAGGGGGAGGGGGTATATAATGTGGTATGCCGCACTGGTAAAATTATGCAAATGAATATATTTCCTTCTGTACATTTCCTTCAATACATTTCCTTTCAGGACGACTGCATGAATATAGATCGTGACGTCATGAAATATATCCCGGCTCCTTTATCAAATGAAGGTTAACCTCACTTATTGCTTAGGATTCTTAGAGATAAGAGAGAAATCTAGGCCATGCTTGACTGACTAGTATACAAGAAATGTATTTATCTTCTAAGAAATAAGAAGTAGCTTACCATCAAAATACAATTAATTCTGCAAAGATAAGAACATAAGAAGTTTTCAAAACCCCCAACTCCTCCTAATCGGCTTTATATTTCCAGTCATGAAATAAGAATGTCGGAGTAAAGAAACAGAACACATTAATCTCAGGATTTTGGCCAGTTTCTGGTCTAATTTGTCTAAGAGGATTATATGATGCTTTGCTTTCATCTTAATCCAACATAAAACTCTGCAATGAAAACCATTTTGAAAGCAAAGTTATTTCTAATTGTATAGTTACTTTAGTACTAGAATGAAAGGAATGTGTATAATGCCTATGCTGAAATATTCAAGAGAACTTTAAAAATAACCTTGTTTCTTTCAACTTCTCTGTTATTTTTTCTGGTTAAAAACCAAATTTTCAGCATCCACTTCAAGATGTTATGATAAGACTCTCACACTGCCATCACTCACTAAATCCTTTTAAGAAAATTTCCATTTTGTTAGAACTCTCACTCTTTCCTTCCTGGGTGTGTTTGCATTGCAAGTAAAACAGAGTTATCATCACTCCGGCTCAAGCCACAAACCTAGCAAATTTGTTCTTTTATTAGTCCAACTACATGTATGTCTGGGCAGATATACAGGTAATACCATGATACTTGATAGAGAGCATATTGAGAGAGGAACATCTTTTACAATAATGAAGTTAAATGAACAATGTAAATCCCAAGTAATATCTAAATGAGAACCATTAATCAGAATATAAGAATAAAGTATAAATAACAGCAAAGAAGCTTATATGTACTTACTATATAAAGTATTTGTATAATTGAAAATTGTTAAGTGATGTGTACTTATATCATGGTAACAAATAACCATGTACAACCTGTACATAAAAAGGGATAGGCAAGAAATGTTTACCAATTGAGGACCAAAGACTGAATTTCCAATATTATGCTATGAGATTTTCCATGTTCAATTGCCCCAAAAAGTGAAGAAACCAAAGAAATAAAACTTATCTGTTAACTGCAACAAAATGATAAATTTTCTTGAAACTTGTACATGTATGTACCTGTTACTCAGGGGGAAAGGCAAGCAAAATTTTAAAGCTAAATTTCAAATTTCAAATATATCGTAAGTACATGAACTTACATGAAGGCTAGTATTTGATAACTTTGAAATGTCTAAACACACCCTTCACGACGACAAACACCCTCGGAGGCCCAGATGTAAGAAGCCATGAGAGGGGAAATTCTATTCGGAAGCGAAAGTTGAAATAAACTCACAAAATGTCATACAAGGTCCTCCCAAACTGAGTTTCGATTGCACTGAGTATTTTATCCTACCTTCTCCCTACCTACTTTTTCTCTTCTTGAAGTAATATAAACCTACTCTTGATTTACATGTGAGTAAAAACATCTCACTTGTACTATTTCATTTATTTCTACTTCTCATTTACTCATCTCCATCTCTTTCTTCAGTATTTCTTGAAGAAACTCCTTGAAAAGTTATGGCATTGCACCCCCCCCCCCCCCCCTCCCCCTCCCTCTCTCCCCCACAACTTCCCTATTTCTCTCCTTTTCTTACTCTAGAACATTCTAAAAGTAATTTTAAGCTTCCAACCTTCCAACTTCCTTCTGAAGAAGAAATGTTCCTACAGTATTGGGTATTAGGATATAATGTCATTTCTGGTAGGCGTCTCCTAATTTCAATACCAAAATAGTTTTCATTGCTCGGCTGTGTTCATTCCTCATCCCTCACAGTTGAACATATTTTATGTCATAAAAGTAGTGGATATCAAAGATGATTTTGTATTACATTTCATAATTACTTACTTCATTTGAATATATACATACAATTCTTGAAAAGTAAATTTGTTTCTATTGTTTTCTTTCATGAGAGAATATTACTCTTACTAGAAATGTTGTCTGTAATAAAATTAATATGAAATCTAATATGCTTTAATGATAAAATCACCCAGCTCAGCTCAGCTAAGCTTAGCCTACGTTTTCTGCACAAAGTGATTTCAAAACTTTCATTTCCACAATAAATAAATGTAAACTAGTTAATCCTATTATCTCCATCATAATCTCATCAAGCAAACTCAGACACTCAAATAAACCATTTCTTGAAATCATTACTTACATGTATGAGACTGTACCTTTAAACAAACACACATTTTCCCATGGATATATTATTGCCTGACTTGTAATGGACAATAAAAGTTACATCCCTTGTGTCAAAAACACTTACTTTCTATCATGAAACATGTCTGACAGTCCCCAAACAACAAAGGCAGCTTGTTTGACCTAATAGTCTCCTAATCCCAGGCCATTATAGCTTATTATCCTATTGTATGACATACACCAGGGGTGTGTTTAATGGAGCAAGAGCCTGGAAGAAAGACTTGAGACTGACCAGCTCATCACTAGTAAATGAGTCATTATCATGGCACTGGCCAAGTCATTTGTAGACTGGAACATCAAAGAGAAGATGAGTAAATGATGATTGCTGTGATGATGGAGAGGGAAACCATATGGTGAAGATGCACAGACAAACTGCAAGACACTACACAGGCTCCATTCACATGTGAACATTAAATAAACACTTGCAGAACTTTTCAGCATGAAGTTTATTGGTTCATTTTGTCTGATGCACTGTCCTTCCTGTTTTATAAGTTCATGTGTTTATTAAATAGGCCCAGACAATATAATTTTGTTCAAAGTATTCAATTCAACCTTCATTTCAAGAATAAAACAATCAAATGGCAGATTATAGTGTGGGTCTAATGCTAGGCCATATGTGAACAGGTAGACCTACAGAATACAATTTGCAATTCATGACGATGTAAACATTTACAACTGTGATAACATGGTTTCACTGCCTTCCATTCACAGATGTAGTGGTACATTAGCATGTATCGGAAATTAGATGCAAGATATGAACAGGGCTTACGCAGAGGAAATGGGACTCTCAAGTCTAGTGTGAAACTACACATACATGTAAGGGTAATGGATTTCGCACTGGGGCAATTATATTCCAGGCGAGTTCAGTATTAATATGAACTAGATCCATAACAAAAGAAGTGGGTAAGGTGGTAGATATTCACATTGACACAGACAATAAAATCATCAACTGGAACATTATGAATATTGCATTAATATTATTAATAACTATGACGTATGAGTATGACATTCATTTATACTACATGTAGGCAGCAGTAGTGTGATAATAATGCATTATTGCCAATGCCAACATGTATTAATTCAAATGTGTTGTCCTTTTCTAGTATACTGTAAATTGCCTTTCGATATATGATATAAAAAGTGGCATGCAGTATTGGAGAGACATTTCCATGAAGGAACACGACCTGCGATCAATAAATAAATGTACCTTACAATAGATCGTAGACATATATTTCTACTTCCGAGGAAGCGACGACATAGAAAACAGAAATCCGTATTTGTATAATGTTCTAATTACATCTTTTCATAATAAAAGCGATCAATATTTACTATACAGAATGTGAGTTTAATTAGATGGCCATCTGGGTGGGGGGGGGGCAGAAATCGAAAACAAACGTTATTACAATCAATTGACCCATCCCATCATCCATTCTGCGGCCCCATTCATTAATATTCCTGTGGAGTTGAGCTTAATTACGCTAGCTTTGTGCGAGAGATGAGGAGAGTGTCATATTAACCACTTTATGAATGGGAATAGCGTAGACATATGGCGGTAGGGGCTGACTGATGTCAACTATGAATATTTAATTAAAAGGTGGTAATTAGTTGTATTGTTTGGTATTTAGGCGTACTATTTGGGTCACAGAGGGTCCCACATTACAGAAATAATGTTAGGACATTTTGCCTTTACAAGGTCAATAATACTATTCATAAAAAGCAGGGAATATGCCAGTAGGTTTTACTCATTCAGCCTGAATTCTGAAAAGACTTGACAAATTTAAAAACTTTAGCATTTTTTCACTCATTTGACTAACTTCATGTAGAATGTGATGTGATCTGATCACAATGGCCATCTTTAGGTGTTTTCAAGGTTTCATGCAAATTTATGAAGCTAATAGATAATCAAGTGGTGCTTGATCATCATCATCCAAGCGTTACATGTATTAGTGATGGGTGAAGGGAGCCACAAAGGCGTTACTTTTTGAGTTGAAGTATATTATGAGTTAATGCTCGCTCTCATTAGAGGGTTAGATGCAATTGGGCGTTCAAAATAATTATACTCCTTGTCTTACCCTCATTCAGACTAGCTAAATCATGGTACAGTTATACAGAAAATGTATAAGATGCAAATATTTATTTTTTTAATTTCAGGTCTGAACATCATTTAACAAGACTTGATGATGGTCCAACAGAGATTTGAGCATCATTTTTAACAAAACCTATACAAATGTGACTCAGGATTCATTGCAAATAAACATCATCAACAAGACCGTATAACTCCATGTATTGTAAGCAATCTTAGTACATGTAGGTCCATGAGGTAAGCAATCATTATCATGAGCCAATGAGGGTGCACAGTGTAAAGTTTCATCGGCCTGTTTTTTTGGCCAGCAGATATCATGCAACCTCGAGCAAGGCCCATGATACAATAAACAATAAACAATAGGCTTCAAAATACATATAAAAATACATTCATAAAACTAGATTCTATATAATGTTTTTTCATAACAATCAGATTAATTCTCTTTGGCTATACTGATTCTTCATAAGTTCATACGTTTCCTTCAACTAACTTCTTCTAGTGAGAATGACCCTGTTAACCTCCACAATCCTACAAATCTATCACCAGCGTAAAACCCATGGCAGAATTGGCCAGCTCCAGTTATTGATTCTCCAGCCTATTTCATCCAACAAGTTTAATTGGATTACTGACTGGGCTGAGGACTAATTATAGGTGAAATTCAAGGTGGATCCATTAACAAGAAAAATACATCCATGCCCACTAGATTAGCCTAGAATATAATAAGAGAAAGAGAGAGAGAAAGAGAGAAAGAGAGAGAGAGAGAGAGAGAGAGAGAGAGAGAGAGAGAGAGAGAGAGAGAGATGGAATATTTGTATCAATATCAGAAATTCAGAGAAATGGAACAGAAACAAGATATTGTAGAACAGAGGGTAAAAAGAACCCTAGAATAATCAAGGACCACTCTACCTTTCAAATGAAAACCTGCTCCTCCTACCACCACCTCCCCCCCCCCCCCCCCAAAAAAAAGGGGGTAACTCAGTAGCCTAGGGGGCAACTTACAACTAGGAAGTAGCCCCCCCCCCCCCCCTTGCAGATCACTTTGTAAAGTAGAAAGATTGAGAGAGGGAGTGGGAAGGGGGGATAAAATCAAAACACAAATTGATTTTTTGCAGGCTAATGAAGCTACACATGTTAGCCACCATTCACAATCAATTCCATTATTTCCATACAATTACAAGTCCAATTGTTTTATTTCATCACGTATGAATAACACTGACTGAATTCATTAAGGCAAGCAAGCTCTGCTAACGATCAAGTTACACTGATAACATGTTGGGTACAATTACTACAAAAGCTCTTTCCCTGGATCTAGCTGAATCTAATCACATAAAACTATCACAACCAAAAAGCCTCAATCATCAAGTCTAATTATGACAATTCCTCATTTCCACATTGCGGTGAGTTTCGAGGGGCTACGGAGGGCTACGAAGGGCTACGAAGGGAAAGAGAGGTAAAACTCAGTCAGAAGGAATATGGAATGTTTTTTAATAAACTATTTCCTATCACCACATTGAATATGCAGAGTTAATAACATTTGCAACAAAATTTTAGTTCTAGATCTGAATTCTTTCTCAACCCATACCTTGATAGCCTTCATAGTTCACACCATGAGTAAGGCCTATATCTTACAGAAGCACTGTAGACTGTACTTGCAACATTATAAAACGATTGAAATCTGTCCCATTTTATTGTAGTTTTTAAAGTTGTTGTTTTTTTTTTTTTTATTATCTATAGCTAAATTACTCTTTTATTTCCCCATGTATTCTTAATAATCACCAGGGCTTCTTCAACAAGGGTAGTTTATACCCCCCCCCCCCCCACCACTTATCATTCTAAAAAAGAAAAAAAAAACAGGTTTTTGCCCTGTCTTAATAATATCAGGATAAGCCATGGTTCACCGAAGCATGCCCCCTTTCTAATTAGCCTGCACATGCCTCTAATTTGAGCAATCAGATAGTGCTATTGTCAAGTCATGCTGGGTTTACTGATAATGATTACTAGTATCTATCTGCTATCCTGGGCTAGCTAATCCTCTAATCAGCATAGCCTGGGCTTCTGGTCATTATCCCTATTATCAGTGATCATGAGGTCCATATTGAGAGGGGCTATATCTCATCATCATTAATGCTGTCTATATATCGAAAAGAGCACATCTACATTACCATAATACCCTCCATCACTACATGCAGCACTGCAAACAGATTAGAGCTACAATTTGTCCTTTTGTTTATTTTTGTGTTTTTATACCAGGTAAGGTGAATTGACAGACCCTTTATTTCATTCATGCATAACACAAAGGAAATAGAAACCTGAAGTTATACATTACTTTCTCTGAAAAACAAATTGCATTTCAGAGTACCTTTAACCATATTTTCAAATTTTTCAGAATAAAGAGTGTAGTAAATTATCTCTTTTTCTAGTCAGAATGGTGTCAACTTTGTGTAAAATTATGAGTTTATGCCCTTCTGGTTTGACACAGATGATATGAAGAAACCTTACAGACTTGTATCATGTATGCCTACCCTAGTACAACAAGCCAGATAAGATTGTCACAGCATTCTCACCTATCCTACCTGACATTCTGCTATGAGTGTGAATCTAATGTGTTATTTCTTATTTAGGTGTTAGGTTGGAGCTACACAACGGAAACTAACTTCAAACGGGCAGGAAGTCATACAGTATAAGAGACACAAGGCAGGCCAATAGGCAATACCAAGCACAAAATCCTACCACAAATTACGCTCTCCTAGCTGGATGATTGTTTTTACAGAGCTCTGTTTTGTCGCTTTAGAATCAAGAGCAAAACAAGGCGACCAGCAACTCCTTTCTTATGTTTAGAATCCTCTCCAACCAATGTTGTTGCGATCCAAGGTCTAAAGATGGATCAATATTTGAGGATTGGTGTTGGAACAATGAATTGAGACAGTACTTTACCTACCGCAGCTGCTCGCGTGCTGGTTGCATTGTGAGAATAATAGGCCTATTGATAACTTTGACAAGCTCTGGGAGAAAGTTGAATAGGTAATTTTGTGGTGGATTGTTACATCTCTTCGCACCTGTCCTATCTAGTCAATGATACGCCTGACAACAGACCATAAACAGCACAGACAAACTCTACTTGTATCTGGATGACTGGGTCTATTGTCAAATCTCAAGCCCTACATGTATTAGGCTGGATGGGTCTATTATCTTGTAGAGACTGATCCTGATCGTTGACAAACTGCAGCAGCATGCAGATTTATGACCTATTTTCTTTCTTGACTATCTATTTCTGAGGCAAATTTCAAGATTGATCGAGGTACGGCTTATGACTGGCTATCATCATGCCTTTATGAATCATGAGCCACAGCATGTGTGCTGCACTGGATATAAATCTACACCCTCAAAAATGAACATGGGCACAGAGTTATGTGTCATAAATATCAAATTCTCCATCAATCTTTTTAATTTTATGTTGTACAGTGTTATCTGGCTACTTGAATCAAAGCTCCTTTCATTTACTTTCAGTTTATATCTGTTAATTCTACTATTCTAGCATAATTGTTAAAATACATTTGAGAAATACAGTGGCAATGTTGAACTATATTCAAATGTAAATAGGGAAACAATTTGTTTTATTGTGTACTACCATCTAGTACAAGCCAAAACATCAATGATATACTCTTCTAAACTCTAAAGCACACACATGCATTCATAAATAACATGGTGTTAACAAACATGGACTGTCAAACAAATATGATTAGATCATTGTGATATAATCTTATTCATGACCATGACTTCAATTTCATTTTTCCATTTGAAATGCAGCACAAATACCACTCTGTTGAAATTTGGAACAAGAGAATTCAAGTCACGCTTGTATTTGTTGTACCAGATATAATCAGTCCTCTGTCCTCAAAAGTCAAAATCTCAATTCCCTATAAACCCAACAGCCATTCAAGGGCAAACAAGAAGTTATTCATAATCGGAGAGGGTGCATGCACTTGAAAAGAAAATGCCCTTAATAGCTGAATTAAAACCACACTTACAATAAGACACCACTTCAAAGCTGTTTGACAGAACAACCTAACTTGTAGCACTCTGTAAATTTACCGGGCCATGAGCAATTTGCTTCCTGTGGTCCAAAACCAAGATTGAAAGAGATATCTGAACATAACCTGGATTTTACCAAACCGCAAGTATGCAATCCCCCAACACAGGACCTATAAATCTTGGAGTGTAACAACAGAAGCTTTTCACTAGTCACTTGGCCATTTGAGCTTGACAATGGTCTGTATTCTTCCATGTAAGTGACTCATAAATAGCCCGAGTGGAAGATTGGACCACTGTTTCCAATCAAAGCAAAGAAACAGAGTCAAGCCCCCATGACAGTCCTTCTCATAGTGCTCCATTTCAATCAAACTGGCACCTTTAAACAAACTTAGGCTATCGCCATGCCATGCCATTGCATTTGTAGGGCTCTACTTTCACTACTTTTTTAAAGGGCATACCTGTACATGTATAGGGCCTACCGATTGCAATGATACCTCGAGTGTCTGTGTCCAGTGCACCCCACAATTTAGGACTGTGGGGTTTATAATAGCAGTTTCATATCCACCTGGTCACTGTTAGTTTCAAACCCTCTCTAAGGACCTTTTAGCTAATACTAAAAATTTCTTTATTTTTTTCAAGAATGGCCTACATTCTTCAACATAAAACATTGTACATTTCTTTTTACCTTAAAAATGAATACCGGTAACGGCCTGACATCATCTACATATGTAACAAAACAAACAAAAATGGTTTTGAAACTCTTCAAACTTGGATACATTTCCCTGAATTTGAACCACATAAAAGAGATTTAACATTCTGCAGAGGATTTTGTGGGAGAAGAAAAACAAAGTCGCCGGAGACCAGCTCATCTGAGCTGAGTGAAACTGGCACAGATGCCCGAGTCTGTTGGCCAGCGCCTGAAAGAAAAAACCTCAGGGACAGTTCCGGGCACCCAGAGCAAACAGAGGCAAAAACAAGCAAATAGGAGTTGAAACCCTAACCGATACGGGACTAGAGGCAAACATGCATGTAGACTCTTGTAACAGTATCGGTGACCAAACCTCTAAAGAATGCCACAAGTTATGATCTCAGTCAGATTTATAAAAAGAGAACAAAAATGTGAAGTGAAAAGAGGAGGAATAGAGGACGAATTCGAATTCTTGAGGAATTATAAATGGGGGAAGAATTTCCCATACTGAATATTTGAAAAGTAAAGATTTTATTATTATATTAATTTTCATTTGTGTCTGGCATGGCATGGGTACTGTACCACCACATCCAATTCTAATACTATTCCCCACAAAAAAAAGGCTCTATTTAATTCAAGAATATATATTTAAAATGGGAGTTACAATTAGAATTTATATACATGAAATATCTAAATTCTAATTGTAATTCCCATCGATATAAAGTACATGTCACTGAAGAATGAAGTTGAAGATTTACCACTCTGCAAAATATGTATGTGAATCCTTCAAACTCAAAGGCTGCTTCATCTTGATCGATGTTATATCCAAGAAATTAGTGAAATCCAAGAGACAAATCCTGTCACAAAGAAGTACAATTAGTAGGTCCACTATCATGAAGATATATCAAATGATATCACAAATACTAGATGTTTTGATGCTTGGCTAGATGAACACAGTCAGATGATTGGCAAAAGTAGCTAAAACAAGCTTCACTCACTAGAAAAGTAGCACACATTCATTTGCTCAGGACCTTCCCAATCCAGGGCTCTTATGGTAATGAGGGTGTGTGTAAGATCTGCTCTGATCTGCAGGTCTGCTGCTATCCTTCTAACCCTCTACTATACACGCACCAAGGATTGTGCACGCAAGGATTGGGCATTCCACCCTGGCCTGGCCTGGCTAGCTCAAATCTTTGTTGCTGGCTGGCAGTGGCTAAGGTGTTGACTCTTGCCTATAGCAATACACTACCCCCATTTCTCAAGCAGTTCCTGTCAAGAGTTGTGTGCATTCGGTGGAAGAGGCTACAGGAAACCCTTGCAAGATCACTGTTTACTGCACCAAATACACTCAGACCACAAAACAGAGAGAGAGAGAGAGAGAGAGAGGGAGAGATGGAGAGAGATGGAGAGATAAGGCGAGAACAAAATGCATCCGTCCTTCACAAACAAGTTTGACAGTGACTTTCAAACCTTGACATACAAGGCGTGAGCCTCGTAAGGATCGTCTTCATTTCAAATTTTAATTCTTGGGATATATTTAGAGCCTCTTGGTTGCCCAAAATATCACCCTTTCCAGGATTTGTCAATGTGGAAGTACATAATTACTCTCTTATGTGCTCAAGTAGTTTCGATCAAATATTTTCCCGACTCTATCCTGCCAGAATCCAACAAACACACAGGTCTACGGGCATGACAGGACATCTAGACTATAGACAAAGGGCTCACAGTAACTTTGTCCTGCAAAATCAAACCCCTGTAATTTAATTTCTGTTTATAGGCTGTAACACAATGCATAAAATAAATCAAACAACCAAATTAAAGAATACATTTTTATATGTGGCCCTTCGAGAACAAAACATTCTTATCCCTCCAGGGTCTCTAAACTATTTGAATAAAAAACAAATCAAAGAAGTTAGTGTATGACAGGAATACAATAAAGGACAATGGGAGTATAGGGATAAACACTGGCATGGATGCAGTCCAAACAGACCACTGAAATTTCGCTCCAGACCAAAATACATCAAATGTAAAGAGGGGGCATGTTTACGGACT